>BPTQ01000002.1:204269513-204529797 GCA_019973895.1 Chrysanthemum seticuspe
TAGTCTCCGGCACAGGATCCAAATATGCACAAATTGAGTCTAGAGCCACGAGATCATCAATAAATCTCATTAGGACACTTTCAATGAAGACTCTCTGTTTCACACAATGTGGAAAGAGAGATTATATCTTGAGTCCTACGCATTATCCTTGTGGTATTGCCAGAACATCCGAGTGATGTGTTATCATATTCACAATGAAGATGGAAAGCCTTCTGGAGCCATCATCAAACAAGCTCCTGGTAGGTGACATGTGAGATCTATTATATGGATCAACCATGTGACAACTGAACAGAAACAATGGGGCGATTCAATCTCTTGAATCAATCCTGGTTCAGGTTATGGATTGACGGATACCTTTGAAAAACCGGTCGCTGTGCTTAAAAACTCTTTTCTTTAGCACATCGACCGTGTACTCATTTTTCAAACCAAAAGGTGTTTTTATGATTGATAATTGAGTTTCAATAAAACCTTCGTTGTATTGCAAAAACAATTTCTATTGAGCAATACACGATTGTTTTTCAAATCTCTTTTCATCAATCAGTGAACTTAAAATTCGCTGGTTCACTCACTCCGTGTTGTCTTCTTTGAGATGTTCCGGTTTGAGAACAGCTAGAGCAGCTGCGAAACCCTGTCAAGGAAATTCTTCAGAATTATACCTGATCACAGGCAGTACATGTACTGATCAACGGGGAACCGTGGGCCGTGTACCTCAATTCAACGAAAGTGATCAAAGACACTTTCGTGCGATTTATTGCTAACTGTTGTATGCAGGTACACCCGACGTTTGCAGCTGATCAGAATGAAGCGGTCAATCCTTAGCCGCATGCTCACTTAACACTTTCATCTCAAAAGAAATCATGATTAGTGCATCAATGATTCTCATATTTTCACTCCATGCTTCTGCTACGCTGCTGCCAATATCATGATTCAACAAATGCTTCCGCTACTCTGATGAGAAGATATCATGATCCAGAATGTGAGCATGTCGGTCCTAAAGTCACAACATCACATAATACCAACTCCACAAAGGATGTCTCAGAGTTTTTTGATTGCTGATGATCTCAAAATCTGGCACAAATTTATTATCATGTGGATCAGTAAAAGACCTCCACTTGAAGTAACCAAACATGCAATGTGAAGAATCAATGACTACGAGCTTAGGAGCAAAAGACTACATCAAGAATGCAAGATCAATTGTTAATGTAATATCTATTTGTATTCAATGTAGTTTTGGTACATGATTGAGGTGACCTCCCTTAGGGGGAGATTGTTAGGAATTAGAAATTCTATATATTAAAGAGTCGGTCACCTCAAGTATATGTAATCGTTAGAAAGCTCGTAGTCGTAGTTCTTTTAAGTTAAGTAGTATTTAGTTAAGTAACACCGTGGAGGACGGACGGGTCTTTACCCACTGTATGCCTGATCCACAGCCCGATGTGTGGCGATTTATGTAAGACTATAAATACTCTCTACCTTCCAAGGTAGAGAGTTGGAGCTCATAATAATATCTTTCACTTTCTCTCACTAAGTTCCCTAAACCTCTAACTTTCTCTCTCTAGAATTCCACTTATACGCCACCTTGTTGTTATGGTTTGATGTGTATGTGAAAAACTAATATCTTACAGTCATCAAGTGGATCTACGTTCATTGGAGTATATTCTTATTCACTTTTTCAAATCAAAAATGGCAACTTCGGATGCAATTTTTGAGGGGGAGAAGTGTGAATAAAATGACAGTTATCAAATGGATCTACTTACCGGTGATTGTATTCCTATTCACTTGCTCAAATCAAAAATGGCATTGGCAACATCAAATGCAATTTTTGAGGGGGAGAAGTGGATCTACATGTTGATGGATGTTTGTATAATGGTCATACGCCTAATGTTCCACTTACTAAGGATAACTGGGAGTTATTGTTTGGGATTTAGTGTTTCAACCTATGTTTGATGAATACTTCCAACCTTCAACGAATGTTGATCATCCAGTTCCTGAAGCTCCTGCTCCGGTTCCTGCTGACTCAACTGGTTATCCATCTAAGAAGTACAACTCAGACTACTCGAGAAACCCAATCTCCAGTTATTCCTCAAGGCGTTGATATTGAATATCGTAATATTGCAGTTGCACTATTGAATAATGATCCGCTCTTTGGTATTCCTTTGCCAAATCTTCACGGATTATTGTTCATGAATAATGATCCGCTCTTTGGTATTCCTTTGCCAAATCTTCACGGATCATTGTTCCTGTGGAGTCCCAAACCTTGGATCTAGAACACTTAGCTAGTAAACGTGTAGTTTCCTTGGATGGTTCCAAAAAACAATGAGAAACTTTGTTGTAGATACACACAAGTATGCGGAATCTACTTGAATGTACTTTAGAAGATTAAAGTAAACACAAATGTAACACCAACAGCTTCAATATTATTGATTAATAATACGAGTACTCTCCTAGTACTAGGGTTTACAACCTTGAAGCTTTTCTTAAGACGGCTAGAGTATTGGTATGTGCTTGACCTAGCTAGGATCTCCTTTTATACACTAAGGAGATCCCTCACAAAGATAACTATGCATTAAGTATATCATATCTTCTATTGGAATAGAAGATATGCTGTTACAAACCATACACGACATTCTTAATATAGATCAGTACAAACTCAACACTATCAGTACTAACTAGTTAATACTCTTCTAATATCACTATCAGTACTAACTTTAAGACTATAAGTATTAACTCCCAAAAGTGAATTTCCTAACAGTTCCTCTCAATGTGCACGCTATAAATCAACTACATGAACATTAAGGAAAATGACTACCTCATCCGCTCGAAGACATTACTGGTGAATCTTCCAGATAAGTCTCTACATGTATACCTTTAGGAAGAATGCATTGATGTTGAGGAATCATTTGTTCCGGTTCATTCAGTGGGTCAATGTACATCCGATTGTATGTTTATTCACATGTTGGGCATTTGACACAAGTTGATTACTTCGGAGTTAATCATTTATCACTTATTTGAGATTGAAGTTGAATTTCACAAAGGCGTGTTCTTATTTGATAACTTGCTCGGGCTTAAGAATTTGAGTTGAAGACTTGGTTTATCTAGTTACCAGCAGTCGGGGTGGATGGTTAAAGACCGACGGTGTGGATAATCTCAAGAGGTGTTAATTTCTCATACGTTGTTTGAGTAGTGAGTACTTAGAGATTTGCTTGAAGCATAAATTCTCGACACTGTTCTTCCATCACTAAGTGCAAGCTTAAGATACAATTGTGGGGAATTCGAATTTAATTTCAAGTTTGGTATATCGGGGTTTTCTTCATCAGTAGTCTCTTCAAATTTCCTACATATGGGTTGATAAAGATAGTCAGAGAGAGTTTCTGTAGCAGTTGATTCTCACAGGATTTATTTGAGCTAATTTTTGTTCTTCTCTATTTCAAGAATATTTGGTATGTATAATGTGTTGCTGATTCTGAGGTATCAAAACCAGCAAGGGGAAGGAGACATACATCTAAACACACAATGATTACACGTGATGAATTTATACTTCTTATCTATTTAAGTAATCCCGGGAAAGACAAATGTCATAACCGTAGAGAAACTCAGTGTTAAACTCGTAGCCTTTGATGTGTTATTCCAACTATTTGGGGGAAGGATGTATTATTCCAACTATTTGGGGGAAAGATATATTATTCTAACTATTTGGGGGAAAAATGTATTATTCCAACTATTTGGGGGAAGGATATATTATTCTAACTATTTAGGGGAAGGATGTATTATTCCAACCATTTGGGGGGAATTGGTCTCTGGAGACTTTTGGTATGTGTTAACTAAGCCTTCAGTAGGAAGAAATATGAGAAGAATAGTTGGAGCGTAAGATGATATTGCTTATCGACATCTTCTATATGATTTATGGTAGTGCTTCCGGTTATTGCTTCATGTACACAATGTAATGATGATTTCGATGAGATCGCAACCATCAGGGGAGAGATATATGTACATCAAGGATGCACAACATGTTCACTTGATCGGGCTTAATCAGTTATTCTGGAGTTGACACTCGCAGAGATGATCAGTGACTAAACATGTTACTTGTATGTCATCATCTCTAATCTTGTTGGGTACATGTGTACATTATGGGCTGATTGGTTATATGTTAGATAACTGGAATGCATTTGGTGTAATGAAGATGTTGATATATTGTTCTCCCGAACAGAAAACTGCTCAAACTCAAAGAGTAATGTGTACATCGGGGACACACAACAGGATCATGTGATCGGGCTTAATCATTTATTTCGGGTTTGATAACCGCAGAGATGATCCGTGTTAACTTGTTACTTCGTTGTTATCGTCTTCTTCGGGTTCTTGAGCTTCATACAATTAGACTGTTTGCTTCACTTCATCTTCTGGGGGGAAATGGTCTTAATTCAAAGATTGTCGGTTTTAGGGGAAGCTACCAAAGACTCACATTTAGAAGGCTCATGTTCAGACGATTTTCTTAGAAGCCTCGAATGCTTTGGTGGTGAAAGTTTAAGAGATGTTGATTTCTTTCTTCTACAACGTGCTGAATGATATATCCTTATCTCGGTACTCATTTCATCATCCTCTTAAACTAAATTATCTTCTTTGTATATATTTTATCAAAAAGCAAAATACAAAATTATAAAACCAACAAAAAGAAAATAGAAAATTATAAAACTTTCAAAACCCATAAAAATTAGAAAATCTTGAAAAACTCCAAAAATATTATTTCCTTTGTCATGTTTTCCCGTTTTGATAACATCTACGGACTTTGAATTGTCATTCAAAAATGACACGGGTCTTTAGATGAAGTTCGAAATGTAGTAATAAAGTTTTTTTTAACTAAAAAATATTTGAGATGGAGAAAAATGAAGGTTTATAAGGAAAGTTTGTCACAAAAACAACAAAGGTTTCCTCACAAGTATTTTTCCTTCTAAATATTCTTCTGAAAAATATTTGTCATCTAATGAAAACTAAATTGTTTTGAAAATAACTCGGACTTAATTTTTAAAAATCATATGGACTTATCATTTGTCAAAATCTCTATCACTCAATCAACAACTTTGGTCATTGATTGAGGGGGAGAATTATTTCAATCAAAACAAAAAGGTTAATTTTTAACCAATTGGCACAAAAAGGCTAATGTTGTATTTTCATAAGATACCAAAGCATGTTTGATTATTGGATTTTAAAGTCTCAAAATCTGATCCTTATCAGTTAAATGTTAAAAGCACGTCACATTTTCTCCTTTAAAAGCTTTCAAAAATAATTTAAATCAATTGAGATCACAAATCTCAAAGGGTTTGAAAATTGTGATCGGGGGAGAATTTGTGATTTAAATTGGATATAAACTGATAATTCGATAAATGGTTTTAGAAATATAACAACAAGCTCTCCTCCCTACATGTGCCAAACGATTTTAATTTTTCCATGCACATGTTAAGAGGGGAGCAATTATCTTAAACCAAAAAGGATTAAAACGTGATTGATTTATCTCAAAGTGCAGGTTCCCTCTAATATGTGCAAAACAATTTCGAATCTCGATGCACACATTGAGGGGGAGCAATCATAAGAAAACCACAACCTTCCCTAAAATGTTTTATCCAAAGTATTTAAAATAATAAATTTGATCAGGTAAGTGACATTGATCATTTTAGAAAATGTTAATCAAGAATTGGATCTTTCATTCTAAATCTAAGATTTTAAAGTCCACTTGCCTCCATGTGCTTAAATGATTTCTAAATACTTGAAGCACATGTTGAGGGGGAGCTTTTCTAAAAATATAAAAAATAATTAAGGTACAAAATTCTTTGATTTTATATCACAAGTACCTTGATTGATTTTTCAAATGGTTTTCAATTGGTTTCGAGGCAGAATGAACAATACCAAAAGTCAGACCAATTTACTTTATGCATGGAGATATAAGGATGGTTAGGTTAGGTATTCGTTCCCACGATCCCGCTAGAGCCGGAGGGATCTTGTAACACCCCCGAAAATCTTAATGACAGCGGAAGACTAATTCGGGTGTTACTTGAATGGAGATCATAGTCAATAATTATAGAAAACGACTCGAAAGAGACGTTTTATTAATATAGTTATCATTCATCGAAAACTCATAGTTTGTTACAAAATATTGTAAATAGATCAAGTGTTTTTCCCAAAAGAAAGATCATGAGTTTGAAAGAAATGATAACTTTTATGTTTTACACCACCAGATAAGCCTTGCCATGCCCCGTTCCGCACCTTGGTCATAATCTTCACTGATTACCTGAGATAACATGCTTAAAAAGGTCAACAAAAATGTTGAGTGAAATCCATAGGTTTAAAATAAGTTGAACACAAGTATAAGATCATGATCATTGTAAACTAACAATATCATAAGAAAAATATCACAGATTATTATGCACTAAGCTCATGAAACCAAGACTCAACTGCATACACCGAATTACCAGTGTACGAAAGTATGCCCCAAAGGAGGTAATAGCCAATTACCTAAAGAAATTCGATATGGTGCGCCCCGGTTATTTCTCTATAACCGAAACGGGGTTCGTTAATCCCCATAGTACTATTCACGATATCTACGTTCACTCGCGGTGACTAATGGTTCATGATCAGGGGACTTGTGGCTAACAACTTAGGCAGTACCAATAATCAAGAGGATCAAGCTTTTATGAAAAACCTTGTGTTCTAGTTTAGAGCATGTATCTCCCTCGCGGGGTTTGTAAAAATAAAGTAAAAGCGAGGCTATGAACTCACCTTGATGATAATGCACACGCACAAAAAGATCAAGCACAATGTAGCGGAGGTTCCAACTCGAAACCTAAAATGATGAGATGGCGAGTCTCAGTAAATGAGCATTTTGGTTCGCGACCAAAATAATAGAGCATTGAATATTCTTATTCAATAGATCATTGGATTGTCCAATCCAATAGTGTGCGATCGTGATTAACGTTTTAAGTTAATTTATGTGCTACATTGCCTTAATTAATTATCCTCACTTACGCATAAGTGAAATGTCTTCCCCCGTTGTGATCTTAGTAAATTCGTTGGTTATTTTAACGTATTTAGATTCCCCGAGTATTTTATCGAAATAAGTATATTTTTACATATACTTTCTAATAAATAAATATTTACATATACATTTATACATGAAATAAGTTTATCATTATTCGAAAATATTACGCTCATGTGATCAAAAATACTCATTTTTACGAGGCTATTATGAAATCATAAGTTTTGCTAAACTTTTCTCAATTTACACTTTTTACCCTCGAGTTACAAAAAGTACAAGTTTAGTCCCTTTAGTTTGAGAAGTTTACACTTTTCACCCGAAATATATTTTATAGTAAAACTTTCAGAAATGACACTTTCAACCCTTGGTAAAACTGAATTTACGAAAACAGCCCCTTTTGTTAGCTTTATACACTAAAAACCTTTACTTTTCACGCTTGTCACTTTTAACCCCAAAACTTATACTATAACTAGTTTCGGTTTATTACATGACCAGTCCTTGTGGTTTTTCCATGCGCACATGCATACGTGCATGTCACCCATGTACTTTCGAAATAGGCATTTTCAGTCCCTATACTTTCATGAAATACTTATCTTATATATAATCTTCCCTTTTACATTTGAAAAGTATCCATATTCGACCCTTGGTCTCGTATTTTTTTCAAAACGCATCCGAATAACATTTTTATAAAACGAAACTTTGTAAAAATGATTTCAACTTATTTCCAACTTAACATTAGTGCTTATCAACTTATTTTTAACTTATTGGACCGGGTTGGACTCTGAGTGGGAAACAAAATGATTTTGATGAAGACTTACTACACTCGATTGAGTGGGGATGAGATGTCGAGAAGATGGTTTGAACTCGAGATCCCGTGTTCTCCTTATAATGCTACTCGTCTTAAATGTTTACCCAGGTGTCTCCTATCCTTCACCTTATAACGTTTTCTTTTCCTTGCTCTCCTTCCCACAGTGGACGATTTTAGAGTGAGAGATGTGTATGACTTTTTGAGAGTTTATGTGAAGAGAGTGTGTGTTTGTCGTGTGTTTTTAAAGAAAGCACAAGCATGGCCTTTGCATTATTTTTATTTCCTAGCTCCCTTAATCCCTATTCCATTAGTCATGTGATGAAATGTATTTGGTCTACCTTGTATGATTTTTGGCTAAGGGTTGAGGCGTGCATTTGCCTAGTCAAATCACTTGGGACATAGTATCCATTGGTTTATAAAGTCATGGTTTAGTCAAAGGGTGTTTTGTTTAGCTTAGGAAATTTTATATTAGTTTAGGGTAGTCTAAGCAAGATATTGGTCTCCTCTTTTCAACACCATACGCAAGTCATGAGACAAAATGTTTTAAGTTTAGTTTGGTTGGAATTTTGTTGGCTTGGATTTCGTTTCATGTCCGGTTACAAAGAGAGAAACACAAAACATATTAACATCAATCTTCTAATACATGTACATGAGCTAGGTGATGTGAACGAGGCCCAAAGCAAAAATATGGGTGGGTTGGGCTCGTGTTCTAGGTCGGTTGAAGACAAAGGTCCACTTGAATTGGTAGTTTTGTTGGGCTCAAGTTAGCTAGCGAGGCCCAAAGTGTTATCGGTGTGGGCTTGGTCCGGTTGCAAGGCCCATTAACGAGTCGGGTTAGGTCACAAGGTGATATAAAGTCCAATGAGTTTCGAGGCCCAATACGAATTTTAATATATTTTTATTATAATTAAATTCGTATTTCTACAAATTTTACGTATTCGTTACGTATTTTAGGATTATCAGGATCGTGGGGAAATTTTATTCTGGTCACAACGGTATACTTATGAACGCTCAAACTGTGTTGATCATGCATATGTCAAATGATATGCAAATGTGATGCTTAGAAAATTTCATGACGAAATAGATCGTGTTTAATTCCTGATTAAAGCGTTAAGTACATTGAAATTTTCCGGGAGCTTACAGTACCTACCCCTTAAGAGAACCGCGTCCCGTGGTTAAACTCGCAGAGGTTGTCATGGGTGATCTAGATGAACAGGTGGGGATACTTGGAACGCATTACATCCTCGCGCTCCCAGGTGAACTCTGCACCTCGTTTCTTATGATTCCATCGAACTTTAACGATAGGAATGTGGCTTTGCTTAAGCCTCTTAACTTCTCTGTCCATGATCTCGACGGGTTCTTCGACAAAGCTAAGTTTGTCATTGAGCTGGATGTCCTTGAGTGGTACGACTAGAGTTTCATCCGAAAGACACTTCTTAAGATTTGAGACATGGAACGTGTCATGTACTCGGCTAAGTTCTTCGGGAAGATCGAGTTTATATGCCACTGGACCAATTCTTTGAAGAATTTTGAATGGTCCGACGTATCGAGGTTTGAGCTTTCCTCTTTTTCCAAATCTGACCATTGATAAGGTTTTAAAAGGTACCTTTTTGAGGGGTCATTTAAGCCCTTATTCGATCACTTTTGTATCCGTTATTGCTTAATATCGTTCCTTTTCACTTTTTAGGTCTCTTGAAGGCAAAATGCTGGAATGATGCTTATTTGGACGAAAAGGCGCGAATATACGAAGAAAATGGCCAAAGTCAGAATCGAGACACTCAAAGCTGCTGAAACATAAGGCGACGGCGTCACTGCATATCTGCGACGCCGTCGGGAAGGAATTTTGCGACGGGTCAGAAGCGAAATTGCATGTTTTCAAGGGACGACGTCAGGTTCTAAAGGAGTAGGCCGTCGTTACTCAGACGGCCTAGATGCAGCCAAGACGGCGTCAGAGCTGAAGGGGACGGCGTCACAGTCATAATGTGACGCCGTCGAAAGGTTTACGTGGCCAAGACGAAACCCTAATGACGGCGACACGACGGCGTCACGAAACATAAGGTGACGCCGTCGCAGATGTAATCTTATATATAGAATCCGAATTTTTCAGTTTTTGTGTGTAGTCTTTTGGAGTAAAAACCTAAAACCAAACCAAGGCTTTCTTGTGCAGTATTTTAGGGTTCTAAACCCTATTATACATCAAGATAAGTATTTACTTCATTAATTTAATTATGTCTTTGATTATTTGTGTGTATGCTTGCATGTTCTCCATGTCCGGCTAATTTATTTGTGTGTTTGCTTAGGGAATATGAAACTTAATTATTGAATATTGATTGGTTGATACTTATCTTAGTTGACTAATGATCTAGAGTGCGCTAGATTATTCGTTGTGTACTTAATGCTTGACATTTCTTTGTGAACTTTAGAATATAATTATCTAGGTAATTGTAGGATAAAGTATTCAAGGACAACCGTAGAGTAGGCGTCTATAAATCACTAGAGGATTTGTAAACAAGACCCTTTGGTAATTTCAAAGAGTTAGGGAAATAAGCACGCCCTATAGCCTTAGAATCACAACGCAACTAGGAATAAGGACGTGACAAATCAACCATCAATAGGAGATAATTAAGGAGTAGTAAAACCTAAGTAAACACATCTTTAAACTATCATACGAGTACACATCAATTAGACATAGACTATCACAACCTTAGCTTAGATAATTAGATAATAGTAGAGTAATCGGTAGCAATACCAACCCCCCAAATCCAATACCCGAGATTCGTACCTTTTCATTTTCTAAAAAACATAAAAAGATAAAAAATAATCTTCCTCAACCTCAACCTTAGCGTAGTAACTTCTCACTAGCATTCCTATTCCCCTAGAGAACGATATCAATACCCGTGGCTTACCCTAATTACTACACTACAACGATTAGGTTCACTGCCTAGGGTGTTATAAAACTTGCTCGAAGAAAAGGAAGTTTCCTTGACCCCGAACGACGCGTGTAGCGTTATCAAATTTTTGGCGCCGCTGCCGGGGAATAGAATAGCTAGTTAGTAGTCCACCTCGTTTAGGTTTCTTTGCTTGATTCCTATCAAGTAAATTTTTCTCATTTTTTAGCCTTCTCTTAGTCTATCCCCCTTCTTCGTGACCTTTGTTCGTAACACCCATCACTTTTCACCATGGAAGGTGATAACCAACCACCAAACTATACTTCACCACAAAACAAATACCCACTGCTTGACCCAGCCTCTGCTAACCAACTTCGAGCCCGTATCATGAGCGAAGTCGGAGAGCTTAGGAAATTAAATATGATAATTGAAAATACACTCAAAGAAGTCCTTAAGGAATCTGATCGCCCTTTAGATAGTGATTTGACCACAAGTGATTCGGATGATGATCTAGAGGAAGGAGATTATAAGGTATTAGAAATTATGGAGGGTGACAAGGAGGAGGAAGAACTTAGGGGGTACTTTGACTCATACCCTAAAGGAAAAGAAACCGCCTATCACCATAACGTGGTTAATTTTCCAAGACCACCCTTCGAGCCCCGCATAAGGAGGGGAAACCCTAAAAACATCAAGGTACCGTGTATGATTGGATACTTATATAGGGATCACACCTACATTGACTATAAGGCACCCATGAATGTAATGTCTAGGCTCTATTATAATTGGATCATGAGCAAAAAGCTAGAGCCTATGAGGGACCCCTTTCGCCCTAGGAAAGCAAGTAACTATGTGGGGAGGATTAAGGGATTACATGTGTTCATAGGTAACTTCACATATAGGTGTGATTTCATGATTTTGGAAAACGTTAAGGGCATCATTGATGGGTTTTTAGGAGATGTAATCCTTGGGAAACCATTTATAGAAGAGTCTAAGATGGTTTATGATAAAGAGGCAGGGATAATTGAGTTCTCAAATGAAGCCGAGAGTGTTAAATATATAATGCCCCATAAAAATAAGAATTATGAGGGCATGGATGATTTAGATGTAGATAACATTCCGGCATTCGAGGTTGATTGGAAAAACAAAGTCTACTACACTGCTTGTCTTGAACTGGGGCCTGAATATATTCGTGATGAGAGAAGAGTTAAAGAGATCGAATGGGCCCTTAAGATTAAGAAAACGTAGGGGTAGGACTACGAGTCTAGCTACAAGACTCTTAAATAAAGAAAAGCGCTTCGTGGGAGGCAACCCATGCTTAATTGTTTGCTTGTTAGTGTCGTATATCTTTTATTAATTGTTTGTCCTCATGTTTAAATTTGTAAAAATGCTTTATTTTGTTTTTAACCTCGTCTTAATTACATATAAAGGTATTTTACATAAAGGATAAGTGTAGGGAGGATTACACACGTTTTCATAAGAAACGTAAACATGAGAATAACAATTAACTAAAAGATATATATGTTTGTTTGTTCGAGTCAAATGCTTGTATCGAGTCATAATGGATGTTTTTGCAGAAGTTTTTCCAGATTCTAAAGATGTAAATTTTCCAGAATTTTTTCCAGAAAATCGCAGACCAGTTTTTGTCAGGATAACCTGATGGCGTCAGGATTGCAACCTGACGGCGTCAGGAAGGAATAAAAACTTCAGCTTACTTTTTCTCGTTTTCTGAGCTACTTGTAAAATTTTGGAATTTTCCAGATCTTAACTTTCAAAACAAATTCTGTAAACATCCATTCCACAAGCATTATATCCTAGTTTAAATCGAGTCTTATGTATATTATTACCGCCGATTTTACGTGAAGGTTTCGTTTGTTTTCTTCTAGTGTGCAGGTTTAGTTTGTCAAGAAGAAGTTACACAAGTTAAGAAGGAGCCTTTCACGCAAAAACTCTTCTTGGAAAAGATTTAACCACCACTTTTTACGGATCCTACCGAGCTAATCAGGGGAGTATTAGTTTCTTTCGTTTTTAATTACCTTCTATTATCATAACTTTGATACTTTCGGGGAACATTGGGGACAATGTTCAGTTTAAGTGTAGGGAGGGAAAATAAACGGGAACTTTGAAACTATGCTTATCCTTGACTGTTTGCTTTGTCCAAGTGTATTTGTGTAATAAACCATGAGAAAATGTAGGTTAGGGTAATTTTAGCCAAATTTAAAATTTTTTCATGACGTATAAGAGTGGGCCATTAGTCTTAACAAAAGCGTCTCATGGATAGGAAGTTGCATGACTAGCACAAAAAAAAAACCTTACCACCTAAATTCCACCCAAAATGTGAGGATCGCCCTTAGATTAGTAGGAATTAAAGCATTCATCTTTAATGCTTAGAGTGTGAACCGGTAGTATATTAGATTCTAGAACTTGTTTTGTGATGCATTCCGAGATCGCAAGTGAGGCTACACTTGTGTAGTTAGGAATAACTAAATGATAAGAGGCATTAGGATAAACCCTTGTTTGATACCTGTAATATAATTACTTCTTCCATATCGGTTGAGTAATTCCCCCACACCCTTTGCGTTGTACTCATCTTTAGTACACGATACCCCTAGTTAACCCCTCAGAGCCTATCTTTTTCGCGGTTCTCGTGATGTTTCGGTTTTTCCGGAATATCAATGAAGAGCATTGTTTACACCCCACCCCCAAATATACACCCAAATCGCCTTAGCCTACCTTTATTGCACTCACTTTTAGTGCAAATTTATGTTATCACCCAAAACCCTTAGTTCAATTATCTGGTTGCTTGCATGAGTTGCTAAGTCGAGTCATATCCCTTGTATACAGTTTTGGGATGATTGGGATTCATGGGAAAAGTTAAAGTTTATGAAACATAGGAAAGAGAACGTTAAACTCAAATTCCCTTTGTTTGCATAATAATGTACTCCAAGTGTTTTGATCTTTTCAATTCGGGTCAAATTAGTGTTAGAGTAATAAAAACTCAAGTGTAGGGATGTGTCTATAAATCCCTATCATTTTGATGTACCGTAGAGGATGGTAGAGTAAAAGTGTATGCAAAAAAAAAAAAAAAAAAAAAAAAAAAAAAAAAAAAAAAAATAGAAAAAGAAAAAGAAAAAAAAAAAAGAGTGAAAAAAAAAAAAAAAAAAAAAAAAAAAACCATACGGGCTACCATCCTACATCTATCTTTTAAATTATGTTTGTTTATTTTCGTTGCCTAGAGTTTTAGAGTGTCGAGTCTTGGCTTAGCAACGCCATTCTTCGTATACTTGCAACATAGAGATTTTTGACTATCCACCACTATATAGCCTATCCCACCAAACCCTTATTTCCCTACCGTAAGCCTAACGTTACAACCCTTTAAAGACCTCTTTGATAGTCTTTCCTAGGTGCTTACGCCAAACCGATGGAGGTTTGATCTATTCTCAAGCCTATGGTAATCTATGTACTAGGACCGGTTAATGAGTGTTTATCTTTCATTTCCGATTTGTTATATTTCATATATACACCCGAGAGAGATGTGAGTATCCAAACACCCCATGTGAGGTGCTAGTATGTAATTTCCGTGCTTGTTATGACTTTTGCGGGGCTTATATGTGTTGTGGACCGTTTTGAATGGATGCTTCATGACCCCTAACTTATAAATTAATTGGCTAAAAGCACATTTGCTTGAGGACAAGCAAATACCAAGTGTAGGGATATTTGATAAGGTTTTAAAAGGTACCTTTTTGAGGGGTCATTTAAGCCCTTATTCGATCACTTTTGTATCCGTTATTGCTTAATATCGTTCCTTTTCACTTTTTAGGTCTCTTGAAGGCAAAATGCTGGAATGATGCTTATTTGGACGAAAAGGCGCGAATATACGAAGAAAATGGCCAAAGTCAGAATCGAGACACTCAAAGCTGCTGAAACATAAGGCGACGGCGTCACTGCATATCTGCGACGCCGTCGGGAAGGAATTTTGCGACGGGTCAGAAGTGAAATTGCATGTTTTCAAGGGACGACGTCAGGTTCTAAAGGAGTAGGCCGTCGTTACTCAGACGGCCTAGATGCAGCCAAGACGGCGTCAGAGCTGAAGGGGACGGCGTCACAGTCATAAGGTGACGCCGTCGAAAGGTTTACGTGGCCAAGACGAAACCCTAATGACGGCGACACGACGGCGTCACGAAACATAAGGTGACGCCGTCGCAGATGTAATCTTATATATAGAATCCGAATTTTTCAGTTTTTGTGTGTAGTCTTTTGGAGTAAAAACCTAAAACCCAACCAAGGCTTTCTTGTGCAGTATTTTAGGGTTCTAAACCCTATTATACATCAAGATAAGTATTTACTTCATTAATTTAATTATGTCTTTGATTATTTGTGTGTATGCTTGCATGTTCTCCATGTCCGGCTAATTTATTTGTGTGTTTGCTTAGGGAATATGAAACTTAATTATTGAATATTGATTGGTTGATACTTATCTTAGTTGACTAATGATCTAGAGTGCGCTAGATTATTCGTTGTGTACTTAATGCTTGACATTTCTTTGTGAACTTTAGAATATAATTATCTAGGTAATTGTAGGATAAAGTATTCAAGGACAACCGTAGAGTAGGCGTCTATAAATCACTAGAGGATTTGTAAACAAGACCCTTTGGTAATTTCAAAGAGTTAGGGAAATAAGCACGCCCTATAGCCTTAGAATCACAACGCAACTAGGAATAAGGACGTGACAAATCAACCATCAATAGGAGATAATTAAGGAGTAGTAAAACCTAAGTAAACACATCTTTAAACTATCATACGAGTACACATCAATTAGACATAGACTATCACAACCTTAGCTTAGATAATTAGATAATAGTAGAGTAATCGGTAGCAATACCAACCCCCCAAATCCAATACCCGAGATTCGTACCTTTTCATTTTCTAAAAAACATAAAAAGATAAAAAATAATCTTCCTCAACCTCAACCTTAGCGTAGTAACTTCTCACTAGCATTCCTATTCCCCTAGAGAACGATATCAATACCCGTGGCTTACCCTAATTACTACACTACAACGATTAGGTTCACTGCCTAGGGTGTTATAAAACTTGCTCGAAGAAAAGGAAGTTTCCTTGACCCCGAACGACGCGTGTAGCGTTATCAACCATCCCTTTCCAGGGTGATACTTTGAGCATTACACGGTCTCCGACTTGGAATTCCATTGGTTTTCTTCGAACATCTGCGTAGCTCTTTTGTCTATCTCGAGCTGCTTGCAATCTTTGCCGAATTTGCATTATCTTTTCTGTTGTCTCTTGGACAATTTCGGGGCCTGTAAGTTGTACTTCTCCAACTTCCGCCCAGCAAACTGGCGATCGGCATTTTCTTCCATAGAGTGCTTCAAAAGGAGCAGCTTTAATGCTGGCGTGATAACTGTTATTGTAAGAGAATTCAGCCAGAGGTAAGTGCTTATCCCATCCTTTTCCGAAATCAATCACACATGCTCTTAGCATGTCTTCCAGAGTTTGGATCGTTCTTTCACTTTGTCCATCTGTTTGAGGATGGTACGCGGTACTCATATCTAAGTTGGTACCCATGGCTCTTTGAAGCGTTTGCCAAAATCTTGAGGTGAATCGGCTATCACGGTCAAATATGATAGAGATTGGTACACCGTGACGAGAAACAATCTCTTTGATGTACAGTCTAGCGAGTGTAATCATCTCGTCATTCTCCTTGATTGGCAAGAAATGAGCGGACTTTGTAAGACGGTCTACAATAACCCAAATGGTGTCAAAACCATTAGAAGTTTTTGGCAACTTTGTGATGAAGTCCATTGTGATTCTTTCCCATTTCCACATAGGAAGTTCTGGTTGAGTTAACAATCCAGATGGCTTTTGATGTTCAGCTTTAACTTTCAAGCATGTCAAACATTTACTGGCGTATACAGCGATATCAGCCTTCATATTAGGCCACCAGTACAAAAGCTTTAGATCTTGATACATCTTGTTGGGACCAGGATGTATGGAATACTTCGATTTATGTGATTCATGCATGATGAGTTCTCGGATACCTCCAAAGAGTGGAATCCAACTTCGATTCTTGAAACATAGCGTTCCGTCCGTTCTCTTCACAAATCCATTCTCATTCTCCGGCATGCCATAAATCTTCTCATTCGGCCTATTTTCTTCCTTAAGGGCTTCGATCTGAGCTTCAAGAATTTTCGATGGTAGGGGTGAATTGATTACCATTCCCAATGATCTCACTCTAAGTGGCTTAGGGCGATCTTTTCTGCTCAAGGCATCGGCAACAACGTTTGCCTTTCTAGGATGATAACGGATCTCGCAGTCATAATCACTAAGCAATTCGAGCCAGCGACGTTGACGCATATTCAATTCCTTTTGATCTAAGATGTGTTGAAGACTTTTGTGATCAGTGTACACTATACATTTGGTTCCGTACAGATAATGTCTCCATAATTTGAGTGCAAATACCACGGCGCCAAGTTCTAGATCGTGAGTAGTATAATTCTTCTCATGAGTTTTGAGTTGTCGTGACGCATAAGCAATCACCTTGTTCCTTTGCATGAGAACAGCGCCTAAACCCATGTGTGAAGCATCACAATATACTACAAAATCTTCGGCTCCTTCCGGTAGTGCCAAGGTAGGTGCTTCGCAAAGTTTGTTCTTTAGGAGTTGAAAAGCTGATTCTTGATCGTCTCCCCATTCGAATTTCTTCATTTTCTGGGTTAACTCGGTCAATGGTTTAGCTATTTTCGAGAAACCTTCGATGAATCTTCGATAATAACCAGCAAGTCCTAAGAATTGACGAATTTCAGTGGGGTTAGTGGGTACTGGCCAATTCTTAACAGATTCAATCTTTGCGGGATCCACATGGATTCCTTCACTGTCGATCACATGACCAAGAAATTGGACTGTCTCAATCCAAAAGTCACACTTGGAAAACTTTGCGTACAATTTTTCATCCTTGAGTAACTTCAGGACAGTCTTCAGGTGTTCCGCATGTTCTTCTTTATTACGAGAGTAGATAAGAATATCGTCGATGAACACAATGACGAATTTATCCAGATATGGTTTGCAGACTCTATTCATGAGGTCCATAAATACAGCAGGTGCATTAGTTAAACCGAATGGCATTACTTGGAATTCATAATGGCCATATCGAGTTCTAAATGCGGTCTTGGGTATATCTTCTTTTCTTACCCGTAACTGATGATATCCAGATCTTAAGTCAATCTTCGAGTATACACTCGAGCCTTGTAACTGATCAAACAGATCATCGATTCTTGGTAAGGGATAGCGGTTTTTGATTGTGAGCTTGTTCAATTCTCTATAATCGATACACATCCGGAATGATCCATCTTTCTTCTTAACGAATAATACCGGTGCTCCCCAGGGTGAGGAACTTGGTCTAATGAATCCTTTCTCAGACAGCTCTTCTAGTTGTTTGGATAACTCTTGCATTTCTGAGGGCGCTAAACGGTACGGTGCTCGTGCTACAGGAGTAGCTCCAGGAATAAGATCGATTTGAAATTCGACTTGTCGAGCAGCTGGGAGTCCAGGCAAATCTTCTGGAAACACCTCAGAAAATTCCTTGACTACAGGTACATCCTCTAGTCGTTTCTCTTCCGACTTCTTTTCCGTTACTTGAGCTAAGAAGGCATAACATCCTTTTTCCATGTACTTTATTGACTTCGCACAGGATATGATACTTAAGTACTTTCTACTTTGATCTCCTTGGATGACCAAGGTTTCACTGTTGATCGGGATATGAACGGTTTTCTCGTCACAAACAATCCTAGCACGGTGTTTGGACAACCAATCCATGCCAATTACGACATCGAAACTTCCAAGTTTGATTGGCAAAAGATCTATGAGGAACGAGTGATCTTGTAATAGAATAGGACAATTACGGATTACGGTGTTGGTTCCTATTATTTTCCCATCGGCAAGTTCTATCTCATAAGTTGTATCTAAGGCGATTGGGGATATTTCAAGTAATGGTGCAAAAGTAGTAGATACAAAACTCTTATCTGCTCCAGAATCAAACAAGATTTTTGCATAATGATTGTTAAGAGAATACGTACCCGTCACAATGTCAGGGTTCAACGGTGCATCTCCATCTCCTAGCATGTACACTCTTGCACGCGCATTGTTTACTTGAACGACATTTAACTTTGGGCATTGACTCTTGAAATGACCTGGTTCTCCACATCCATAGCAGTTCATGTTTGTCACAGTGTTGCCTCTTCCAGGGTTTCGGCAATGCTTACCTTGATGACCTACCTTGTTGCACTTATCGCACTTCACAGTACAAGGTCCAGAATGGTGCATCAAACACCTGTTACACTGGGTATGTGGTCCTACATACCCTTTTCCAGCAGTGGGTGCAGCATAAGCCCTTGCGGCTTCTTGCCTTCGGTTTTGCCGATTGTGATGTTGGTTTCTGTTGCGGTGATATTGGTTGTTGTTGTTCCGATTGTTGTTGTTGGACCGATGGTGG
Organism: Chrysanthemum seticuspe; assembly: GCA_019973895.1. Classification (NCBI taxonomy): domain Eukaryota; kingdom Viridiplantae; phylum Streptophyta; class Magnoliopsida; order Asterales; family Asteraceae; genus Chrysanthemum; species Chrysanthemum seticuspe. Next base: position 204,288,731 of record BPTQ01000002.1, read on the forward strand.
TTGAAATTTGAGGTTTTCTGATCATCAAACTTTCTTTTGTTGTCACTTGAGCCTTGTGCATTTGCAAGCTTTAGTATTGGTTCCATAAGGCGGTGGGATACAATGACAACTTCTTCAACAGTTTTTGGCTTCGAAGCGATGACATCTCCTTCGATGCTTCGAGGTAAACCTCCGATCAAAGCTTCCAAAAGCTTTTCATTGGTGGGAAACAAATGAGGACATAGAGCTCTCAGCTCATGGAATCTCTTGAAGTATGTCTTGAGATCATTACCTTTAGCAGCCAAGTGGTAATACTTATCTTCGAGTTTCTTGATCTCAGTTCTCGGGCAATACTGTTTCATTAACAGTTGTTTCAGATCTGACCATGAAATCTTACAAGCTTCTTCCATTCCAATTGGTTGAGCATGGCCTTTCCACCAAGATAACGCATCTTCTAACAAAGTTCCAGTCGCAAACTTGACTTTGCAATCATCTGTGCAGTCACTTAGCAGAAATACAGTCTCGGTTCTCTCAGACCAATGAAGTAAACCAATAGCACCTTCAGTGCCCTTGAAGAATGTCGGCTTGCAGTTCATGAACTCTTTGTAACTACACTTGCGAGTTACAGTGGACTCACTTTGATTTGTTGGAGTGTTAGTTGCATTTGAGTTTGCCATTTCAATAAGACGTGCAGCTTCTGTGGCACGATTCTCTTCAGCAATGCGAGCAGCTTCAGCCTCACGTGTTGCTTGAGCGACACGCTCAGCTTCAGCCTCTCGAGCAATTCGGGCATTCTCAGCTTCTCTTGCAATTTCGGCTTCTCTTGCGATCTCAGCTTGCCTTGCGATCTCAGCCTCTTTTGCAATCTCCGCTTGCCTTGCAATTTCAGCTTCACGTGCCTCTTGGGCAACTCGTTCAGCTTCAACGCGTTCAGCTTCGGCTCTAGCAGTATCAGCGGCATGTTGTGCTATAGCTGCGCTAACACTTTCAGCGACCATTTTCTGAATAGCTGCGGGAGTGATGGTGGATGAGGTAGCTTTCTTCTTGACCATTTTTCTAAAATTTCCAAGAATAAATACCAAGATTAAGAAATTATCGATCGATGATAAAACTGATTTCATATTATACATATCATAATAGTCCAGATTACCACTTTAAATTAATGATATGATATGAATATGATTTTTCTCAACAAATCATAATATATGTAGAAGGACATAAGGATCGGTTCGGCATACATTACCGAGGAATAATATCATAACATCAGAATATAAGAAATACAACCATAGGATACATGGAATACATCATTACATAGTATTGTTCACAACCAAAGGTTACATCATCATAATTCTTGTTCCAAGGTTACAAACCAAAAAGATACAAGCCTTAATGCCTCATATGGCGGCTTTATGATACATACTAAGATAAAGATGACTAGGATTTACGCATCTCCCGATGCGTCATCCTGACGACGACGAATCTCCTCAACCATGGCTGTCAAGTCTCGGATCTGCTGCTCACGGGCTCGATCTCTCGCCTCGAGGTCATCAATCCTCTCCTCCAGAATAGCAGTGTGAGCATGAGCGGATGCAAGTTCGTGATGCAGGACTCTCTCTCGACCTAAGGCAGTCTCTCTCAAAGTACTAGCATCTCGGGTAGTAGTCTCCAATCTCTGAGTCAATCGGTTAACGGCCTCGCTCGCCTCCACAATCTGGGTACTCATCATATCAAACACAATCTCAATGGAGTAGCGACCTATCACGAGGTTTTCGACTTCTTCCTCCAAGCTCTCTATCCTAACCAGTGGAATCTCATCATAATGTACCATGAGTTCATTCAACTGGTCTTCGTGCCTGATAAGTCTCGTAGCCAACAGAGGAATAGTGTGGTGTACTGGTTCACCGGTAACAGGCAGAATTGGAGCTGATGCAGTAGTTGAGCTTTCTCCAAGCTCGAACGAACTAGGTGCTCCCTCCTCTTCTCTCCAACGTCGAAGTAAAGGTATCAAGAATGACCATCGCCTAGCACCGGATTTCTTCCTTGGTCCGGTCTCATTATCCACTTGAGTAGGCATGTCAGGATCAGATGGTGATGGTGAATAGCACTTGATGCAAAGCGGTAAAAGTGGCTCACTAAAAGTGTCCAAAGGAGGTGATGCTGTAGGTGGTGATAAAACAGGAACAGTAGTGGTCTGATGGTAGAACACAGTAAGTGGCAGTGGTGGTGAAGTAGCAGTAGGTGGAACAGCAGGTGAAACTGGTGATGACTGAGCGGGTGGTGACTGAGCTGATGGTGACTGAGCTGGTGGCATCACATGAGTCATAGTGGTGCATCGCACACGCTTCCTAGCGGTGCGTTTGAAGGTCTTTCCTTTAGGATGCAGTCTATAAGGTACTCCAAATGGCTCAGGCTCATGAGGCTTAAGAACACGAATCCTACGTCGACGACGACGGATAGCTCGGGAAGATGATCCAGAAGAATCTGATGAAGCAGAGTCAGTGTTCTCTGATGACTTGGATGATCCATCATCCACAGCAACATCTGAAGCAGGTAGCCATTGATGCGACTCATAGTACTGATCTAGGGTCATGGAAGCAAAAGCATTGTACTCTTGAGGATGAGCAGTCATAGCTGGAGCAGTAGGAGTTCGGGCAACTTCACCTTCCTCAAAAGGTTCAGTTTTGTCCGAAACAGTAGCTGGTATGACAGGACTGGGATGAGTTGGCATAGTGACAGTCGTAGAGGACATGGTATCTTCCATCTCGGTGTCTGAGGACAGAACAACTGGGTGGGATGCAGACATGGTACTGTAACAACCCATAAATTAATGTAAGTAAATGCCAAATAATATAATTATTTTAGTTAGCTACACATATTTGCCAAGCAAATCTCCATGCCTAACTAAAATGAATGCAATTTACTTATGATCTAGCGATGCATCAATCCTAATGCATAGAGCGGTCACGGAAGGGCGTAAGGCAGTGGTGTAAAATAGTCCCGTTTTAAAAGTGCGGTTATAGTCCAAATGTTTTTGAAAAACTCTTTGGTTCTCTATAACCTTGGCTCTGATGCCAATCTGTAACACCCCTGAAAATCTTAATGATAGCGGAAGACTAATTCGGGTGTTACTTGAATGGAGATCATAGTCAATAATTATAGAAAACGACTCGAAAGAGACGTTTTATTAATATAGTTATCATTCATCGAAAACTCATAGTTTGTTACAAAATATTGTAAATAGATCAAGTGTTTTTCCCAAAAGAAAGATCATGAGTTTGAAAGAAATGATAACTTTTATGTTTTACACCACCAGATAAGCCTTGCCATGCCCCGTTCCGCACCTTGGTCATAATCTTCACTGATTACCTGAGATAACATGCTTAAAAAGGTCAACAAAAATGTTGAGTGAAATCCATAGGTTTAAAATAAGTTGAACACAAGTATAAGATCATGGTCATTGTAAACTAACAATATCATAAGAAAAATATCACAGATTATTATGCACTAAGCTCATGAAACCAAGACTCAACTGCATACACCGAATTACCAGTGTACGAAAGTATGCCCCAAAGGAGGTAATAGCCAATTACCTAAAGAAATTCGATATGGTGCGCCCCGGTTATTTCTCTATAACCGAAACGGGGTTCGTTAATCCCCATAGTACTATTCACGATATCTACGTTCACTCGCGGTGACTAATGGTTCATGATCAGGGGACTTGTGGCTAACAACTTAGGCAGTACCAATAATCAAGAGGATCAAGCTTTTATGAAAAACCTTGTGTTCTAGTTTAGAGCATGTATCTCCCTCGTGGGGTTTGTAAAAATAAAGTAAAAGCGAGGCTATGAACTCACCTTGATGATAATGCACACGCACAAAAAGATCAAGCACAATGTAGCGGAGGTTCCAACTCGAAATCTAAAATGATGAGATGGTGAGTCTCAGTAAATGAGCATTTTGGTTCGCGACCAAAATAATAGAGCATTGAATATTCTTATTCAATAGATCATTGGATTGTCCAATCCAATAGTGTGCGATCGTGATTAACGTTTTAAGTTAATTTATGTGCTACATTGCCTTAATTATTTATCCTCACTTACGCATAAGTGAAATGTCTTCCCCCGTTGTGATCTTAGTAAATTCGTTGGTTATTTTAACGTATTTAGATTCCCCGAGTATTTTATCGAAATAAGTATATTTTTACATATACTTTCTAATAAATAAATATTTACATATACATTTATACATGAAATAAGTTTATCATTATTCGAAAATATTACGCTCATGTGATCAAAAATACTCATTTTTATGAGGCTATTATGAAATCATAAGTTTTGCTAAACTTTTCTCAATTTACACTTTTTACCCTCGAGTTACAAAAAGTACAAGTTTAGTCCCTTTAGTTTGAGAAGTTTACACTTTTCACCCGAAATATATTTTATAGTAAAACTTTCAGAAATGACACTTTCAACCCTTGGTAAAACTGAATTTACGAAAACAGCCCCTTTTGTTAGCTTTATACACTAAAAACCTTTACTTTTCACGCTTGTCACTTTTAACCCCAAAACTTATACTATAACTAGTTTCGGTTTATTACATGACCAGTCCTTGTGGTTTTTCCATGCGCACATGCATACGTGCATGTCACCCATGTACTTTCGAAATAGGCATTTTCAGTCCCTATACTTTCATGAAATACTTATCTTATATATAATCTTCCCTTTTACATTTGAAAAGTATCCATATTCGACCCTTGGTCTCGTATTTTTTTCAAAACGCATCCGAATAACATTTTTATAAAACGAAACTTTGTAAAAATGATTTCAACTTATTTCCAACTTAACATTAGTGCTTATCAACTTATTTTTAACTTATTGGACCGGGTTGGACTCTGATTGGACTTAAATTGGGCTTAATGGGCTTTCGGCTTGGGCTTCAGGCCTGTTAGTTCTCGTGTGGATTTTAAAAGTATACGAGAGTTTCTAAAGAGTTAGTGTCGTGGTTTCCACATGTTTTACAAGTTTTTAATAGGAAATTAGGGAGTGGCTATGTGTCGAATGTTGTTTATTTCATGTTTCATGCTATATCCTAACGTAGAAAGGGTGCGTTTAACGTTTTAATGTGTGATATAACATTTATATAAGCATGAAATAAATGAAATGAGTGGGAAACAAAATGATTTTGATGAAGACTTACTACACTCGATTGAGTGGGGATGAGATGTCGAGAAGATGGTTTGAACTCGAGATCCCGTGTTCTCCTTATAATGCTACTCGTCTTAAATGTTTACCCAAGTGTCTCCTATCCTTCACCTTATAACGTTTTCTTTTCCTTGCTCTCCTTCCCACAGTGGACGATTTTAGAGTAAGAGATGTGTATGAGTTTTTGAGAGTTTATGTGAAGAGAGTGTGTGTTTGTCGTGTGTTTTTAAAGAAAGCACAAGCATGGCCTTTGCATTATTTTTATTTCCTAGCTCCCTTAATCCCTATTACATTAGTCATGTGATGAAATGTATTTGGTCTACCTTGTATGATTTTTGGCTAAGGGTTGAGGCGTGCATTTGCCTAGTCAAATCACTTGGGACATAGTATCCATTGGTTTATAAAGTCATGGTTTAGTCAAAGGGTGTTTTGTTTAGCTTAGGAAATTTTATATTAGTTTAGGGTAGTCTAAGCAAGAGATTGGTCTCCTCTTTTCAACACCATACGCAAGTCATGAGACAAAATGTTTTAAGTTTAGTTTGGTTGGAATTTTGTTGGCTTGGATTTCGTTTCATGTCCGGTTACAAAGAGAGAAACACAAAACATATTAACATCAATCTTCTAATACATGTACATGAGCTAGGTGATGTGAACGAGGCCCAAAGCAAAAATATGGGTGGGTTGGGCTCGTGTTCTAGGTCGGTTGAAGACAAAGGTCCACTTGAATTGGTAGTTTTGTTGGGCTCAAGTTAGCTAGCGAGGCCCAAAGTGTTATCGGTGTGGGCTTGGTCCGGTTGCAAGGCCCATTAACGAGTCGGGTTAGGTCACAAGGTGATATAAAGTCCAATGAGTTTTGAGGCCCAATACGAATTTTAATATATTTTTATTATAATTAAATTCGTATTTCTACAAATTTTACGTATTCGTTACGTATTTTAGGATTATCAGGATCGTGGGAAAATTTTATTCTGATCACAACGGTATACTTATGAACGCTCAAACTGCGTTGATCATGCATATGTCAAATGATATGCAAATGTGATGCTTAGAAAATTTCATGACGAAATAGATCGTGTTTAATTCCTGATTAAAGCGTTAAGTACATTGAAATTTTCCGGGAGCTTACAGATGTACCCAGGAACAATCCACTAGATAGTGTAGATGCCCTTAGGTATGATGATAAAAAGGAGAAAGATGAGAATATGGGAAGAGTGCGGACTGAGACAGAGCTAGTACTGGAACAAACCCAACAAGGTTCTAGTTATGAAGTCCCGGTAAGCACTGAAGGGGTTGAAGAATGAAAAAGAATTGAATGTAAAAAGGGTGAAAAGAAATAGCCCTCCATTAATTCAACCTTAGGGCAGAAACCGGGTTCAATACATATGCTACCGGTGTCTACTTAAGTAACACTTGTATTGAAGACAAGACGTCATGGACCCAATGACGCACTGCACTTAAACTTCCCAAGATACTCAAGTTCCTCATAAAAGGACTTGTTTCATTCTCACGGGGAATCTACATAATCTATCAACTTTCTCTTAGAGATTGTTGATATTGAAGAAGGAGACCCTCTCCCTAGTCTCCGGCATAGGAAACCAAATATGCACTATTGAGTCTAGAGCCAAGAGATCATCAATAAATCTTGTTAGGACACATTATTCTTGAAGACTTGTTGTTTCACACCATGTGGAAGTAAGAATATATTTTAAGATTCCTACGCATTATCCTTGTGGTATTTCCAGAACATCCGAGTGATATGTAAAGTATTTCACGATGAAGATGGAAATCCTTCTAGAGCCAACATCAAACAAGCTCTTGGTGGGTGACATGTGAGATCTTTTATAAGATCAAGCTTGTGACAACTGGATAGAAACGATGGGGCGATTCAATCTTGAATCAACCTTGGTCCAGGAAAAGGATTGACGGATAACTTTGAAAAACCGGTCGTTGTGCTTAAAAATTCTTTTTAGTAGCACATCGACTGTGTATTAATGTTTCAAAATAAAAGGGTATTTATGATTGAAAATTGATGTTCTTTATAAAACCTTCGTCGTATTGCAAAACTCTTTCTTCAAGCAATACGCGATTGTTTTCAAATCATTTCTAATCAATCAGTAAATCTCAATTTGCTGGTTTACTCACTCCGTGTTGTCTTCTTTGAGATGTTCCGGTTTGAGAACAGCTAGAGCAGCTGCGAAACCCTGTCAAGGAGATTCTTCAGAATTATACTTGATCATAGGCAGTACTTGTACTGATCAACGGGGAACCGTGGTTCTTGTAACTCTATTCAACGAAAGTGATCAAAGACACTTTCGTGCGCTTTATTGTTAACTCTTGTTTGCAGGAACACCCAACGGTTGCAGCTGATCAGAATTGAGGAGTCAATCCATAACCTCATGCTCACACTCACACTTAAAGAAATCATGATAAGTGCATATCTTCATCAACTGGCTCTAATATTTTCAATCCATGCTTCTGCTACGCTGTTGCAAATATCATGAATCAACAAAAGCTTCCGCTACTCTGATGAAAAGATATCATGATCCAAAATGTGAGCATGTCGGCCCAAAAGTCACAACATCACATAATGGCGATACTACAAAGGATGAGTAAGAGATTTACTATGGTTGATGATCTCAATGCTGTCTCAAACTCATCATCACGTGGATCAGTTAAAGACCTCCACAATATGATCACAACATGCAGAAAATGAAGAATCAAAGACTACGGGCTACAAAGCAAAGAACCTAATTGATAAGGTTTTAAAATGTACCTTTTTTAGGGGTCATTTAAGCCTTTATTTGATCACTTTTGTATTCGTTATTACTTAATATCGTTCCTTATCACTCTTTAGGTATCTTGAAGGCAAACTGATGGAATGACACTTATTCGGACAAAAAGGCATGAATATACGAAGAAAATGGCCAAAGTCAAGAATCGAGACACTCAGGCTGCTGGAACTGAAGGGGACGGCGTCAAGTTATATCTTTGACGCCGTCGAAAGATGTTTTGTGACGACTCAGTAGCCAAATTGCCCATTTACAAGTGACGGCTTCAGGTTTTAAAAGAGTAGGGCTTCGCAACTCAGACGGCCTAGATTTGATCCAGACGACGTCAGAGACTGAAGGGGACGGCGTCACAGGCATAGGGTGACGCCGTCGCAAGACTAACGTGGCAAAGATGAAACCCTAATAACGGCGACCCGACGGCGTCACAAATCAAAGGGTGACGCCGTCGCATGTGTAATCTTATATATATAATCCGAATTTTTTATTTTTCAGTCTGTAGTCTTTTGGAGTAAAAACCTAAACCGAACCAAGGTTGTCTTGTACAGTATTTTAGGGTTCCATACCCTATCTTACATCAAGATAAGTGTTTTACTTCATTAATTTAATTATGTCTTCCTTTGATTGTGTGTATGCTTGCATGTTCCCCATGTCCGGTTAATTTATTTGTGTGTTTGATTAGGTAATATGAAACTTAGTTATTGAATATTGATTGGTTGTCTCTTATCTTAATTGTGATTGACCTAGTATTGCGATAGGTCATTCGTTGTGTTTGTAATGCTTGATTGATCTTTGATGAACCTTAGCTTATAATCGCCTAGAGTAATTGTAGACAAGTCATTCAAAGAATACCTTAGAGTTAAAGTTTATGAATCCTAGAGATTTTGTAGTCATTAACCTTTGGTAGCTTCAAAGAGTTAGGGATAAACGCATACCCTACGACCTTAGAGGCACAACGCAATTAAGAATAAGGACGTGACAATTCAACCACCAATAGGAGATAACTAGGGAGTAATAAAGCCTAAGCAAATACATTTTAACTATCATACGAGCACACAACAATAGACATAGACTACATACACCTTAGTTTAGATAATTAGATAAGTAGAAGTAATCGGTAGAAATACAAAACCCCCAAATCCAAACCCCGAGATTCGTACCTTTTCGTTTCCTAAAAACATAAAAAGATAAAAAAATAATCTTCCTCAACCCCAACTTTAGCGTAGTAACTTCTCACTAGCATTCCTATTCCCCTAGAGAACGATATCAATTCCCGTGGCTTACCCTAATACTACACTACAACGATTAGGTTCACTGCCTAGGGTGTTTACAAACTTGCTCGAAGAAAAGGAAGTTCCTTTGACCCCGAACGACGCGTGTAGCATTATCACTAATCATGAATCCAAGAGCACCAAAATGTAATATTTGTTTGTAATTGATGTAATTGAGGTGACCTCCCTTAGGGGGAGATTTTTAGGATTTAGAAAATCCTGTAGTTAAAGAGTCGGTCACCTCAAGTATATGTATTCATTAGAAAGCTCGTAGTCGTAGTCAATTAGTGGTAGTAAGTAGTTTGTTAAGAAACACCGTGGAGGACGGACGGGTCTTTACCCATTGTATGCCTGATCCACAGCCAGTAGGAGGCGTGTCATGTATGAACCTATAAATACCCTTTGCCTAGCAAGGTAAAGGGTTGGAGCTTTCATAATTCATTTTTCTTTGTCTCACTAAAGTTCCCAACTCTCTTCCACTTTCTCTCTCTAGACTCTATTTTATACGCCCCATATTGTGTGTTTGATTATGTGTTTGTGAAAACCAATATGTTACAACTAGTGAGAGTGGGCGCGAATATTGTGAATAGATCTATTGGGATTGATGAATCCCATTTGTGTTGACCGGGTAGGCAAACAAACGCACTATATTTGAGTAACATTGGTAAAAACCGCAATTTTTACCTGATAGGGCACGCACCGACATTTATACCAATTAATTTTGGAACGCTTTAATGCCTTGATTGCATGATGCTTAGTCTAATAATAATTGTTTTGTTTTCAAACCATTGGTGTGAGTCTATAGCTCACACTACAACATAATGTGTTCAACCATCAAACAAACTCTATGAATTTCACTCAACCTTTGTGTTGACAGTTTTAATCATGTATTTCAGGTCCATATTGTACGAGGCTGGCACGGGAGAAGCACGGATACTCAAGAAGGCTATCATTCGAAAACTCATTTAATGTATTTTGTAAACCGTGAAACTACTGGGACCTCATTTTTGTAAACTCTTACATTTATATAAATCGAATGATAAATCTTTTAAAACGACTCCATTAGAGTTCGTTTTCTATTGTTATGATTGTTGTGCCATGAAGTAACACCCAGTTTGAATTCCACTGCGTATCACGAAATTGGGGGTGTTACACGCACCCACAAATCCGACGAGCTGCATAAAAACCTCCAAACCCATTTGTAAATAAGCCCTATATTAAGCCCATAAATACTTCCTATACCAAGGCCTCCCAGATCTTTATTCGCTAAACATTTCTTCCATCTCACCCAAGGCATTTTCTCTTTTATATCCCCACCTATAAAAAAATTGTTTCGCATAGCTTCCAACTTATTTTGAACAGTAGCAGGCATCATATAGATTGACATGTAGTAAATAGTAAGACTTCCAAGAACCGATTTGATAAGAGAAAGACGACCTCCAACTGAAAGCAACTGAGCTTTCCAAAGAGAAAGCTTAGAATAAAAAATTTGGATAACGGCGTTCCAGTTGGAACATCTATGCATGTTACCTCCAACAGGAACCCCCAAGGTTATTGAAAGGGAATTTTGCAGCCACACAAATCATAATATTAGCCAAGTTGGAAACCTCCTCATCCGACTTCCCAACTCCAAGAATGCTGCACTTATTGACATTTATTTTCAGCCCTGAAATAAGGTAAAAACAACGAAGCATGCACAACAAGTTATGGGCATTCTCACGAGACCATTCACCCAAAAATATCACATCGTCGGCGTAGATAAGGTGAGAAACATTCATGTTACCTAAACCAAAAGTTGCGCCTTTGAAAAGACCTATCGATTCAGCTTTACATGTTAGAACATGTAATCCTTCCATTGCCAATATGAAAAGAAAAGGGGATAAAGGATCCTCTTGTCTTAATCCCTTGAAAATTTTGAATTCACAAATGGGAGATCCATTTGCAAGAACAGAAGATCTAGCATTCTGAAGACAACCAACTATCCATTTACGCCATTTAGAACCAAAACCAAGCTTAACCATAATCAAATCCAAAAAGTCCCATCTCAAAGAGTCGAAAGCTTTCTCAAAATTGACTTTGAATGCCATGAGGTATTTCTTACGTTTACAGTACCAAGCCATTACTTCATTTAAAGATAAGAGGGCCATCAAGTATATTTCTACCCTTAATAAAAACCGATTTTTCAGAACTGATACAATTTCCTATCACCGTGCTCAACCTATTAGCTAGGATTTTACCAACAATCTTATATTGGCATCCTATAAGACTAATAGGATGAAAACCCGTGACAAATTTAGCATTAGAAACTTTCGGGATCAAGGCGATGAAAGAAGAATTACAATCCTTAGGGAAGTTACCTGTTAGAAAAAAATTCATGCACGAAACGTAAAACATCGGCTTCTATAAGATCCCAAAAAGTGGTGAAGAATTTAAAAGTAAATCCATCCGGACCCGGGGCACGATCACCACCATAATCCCATACAACTCGTTTGATTTCATCATGGGAAAATTGGTGTTTGAGGTATTCTCTTTGTCTCGAATAAAGATGATTAGGCATATCACCATCAAGAGAAGGCGGAATTTCATCAGGCAATTTAAACCGGCTGCTAAAATGCGTAAAGAATTTCGCTTTAATACTATGAGGGTCTTCAATCCAATCTCCGTTTTTTAAAGATGCCTCTAATAGCAAGTGGCCTTCGCTTTTTCTTTAGCATTCCATGAAAGAAACTAGTATTTTCATCACTTTCGATAGCCCATTTAACCTTGGCTTTTTGGGCTATATCTTTGGATTCAATATCACTCAAAATTTTGATGAAGTCTCTTCGCTGAATAAAATCTTCTTCTGAGGCATTACCTTGGTCTATCTTTTCATCGATGGATGAAAGCCTTAATAGACGAGCTTTTTTAATTTTATTAGATTCAAATCTTTTAGAAGCGACCCATTCACGTATGACGAGTTTAAGATTTTGAAGCTTCTTCTTAAACGAGATTAAACCATTAACTTCAAAAATTTTGTCATTGTTATAAGTTTCAACGACCAAGTCTCAAAAACCTTCCATCTCCAACCAGGAATGAAAGAATCTAAAAGGAGTAGGCCCATAGTCCACCTTGAGATCTTTAAGAAGAATAGGGTGATGATCAGGAATGCCTTTCTCCAAAACAACTCCAGTAACATTTGGAAAAACTTCATCAAATTTTTCAGAGATCAGAAATATGTCAAGCTTGCTCTTCTTAGTCCCCCACTTATCAGTCCAAGTGTAGTTGAAACCTCCCAAAGGAACATTAATAAGAGAAGAATTAGAAATAAATATATTGAAAATATCAGCTTGTCTACAATTAAAAGCCAAGCCAAATCTTTCACTGGTCTCTCTGACTTCATTAAAGTCTCCCAAAATCATCAGACTCCCATCTCATTTTGCAATCAGATTAGCTAAAGAAGACCATAAAGTTACCTTACAAGATAAATTTGAGGAGCGTACACTACAATCCACATAATACGAACGTCATTTGGAGTCCATAAACCTTCAACAATCACATAATTATCATGACAAAGGATTTTCGACTTATGGAAAATCAAAATGTTCCAAATACATAATATACCACCCGACAATCCCCTAGACGAAGTAGAAGCAAAATCGAATTGAGAATTACCCCAAGCCTGACGAATCTTCCATAAATCAACATGAAGCTGCTTAGTTTCTTGAAGAGCAAGAAAATTGACCCTATGTTTATTACACAAATTATTCACCCATATCTTTTTGTTAAGGTCTCCAAAACCTTGAACGTTTAAAGAAAGTGAATTCATTTATTCTCATTAAGATCTCCATTTTCTGTGATTAAAGAAGTCAAAGTATTTTCGCAGCCTTTCATATTAAGTACCAAAGCCAATCCAACTTTAATTGTTTCCTGTAATCTTTCAATCATAGAAAATCTAGATTGTAGATTAGAATTACCATTCTGATGATGATGCGAAGACGATGAGCCATGTAAGTTGCATTTTGAGTTTAAACTTTGAGAGTTGAGTTTGGAGCTTGGAGAGAACCCCAGAGGAAATTCAGGTGTCATAGAACGATTCACTTCACTGTTCTTGCCACATCTTTGTTTAATAAGATCGTTCAAACCGACCGAATCACTATCCATAGGCATCTGTTGGTCCTATATACCCATCGCAAAATGCGGTTTAGCTGTAGTATCAAACATATTCACCATCTCTTGGTTGAGATCATCTATAACAGAATTTATTGGCACTCCATTATCTTGAATGCAATCCGCCACTGAATCTACCATTGAAGCTACCTCATTATCTTCCATCACTTTTTCTTCCTTAAAATCTCCCATGTTGTTAACTTCCAGTCCCTCAAACTTGTCCATAGAGGATGCATCATCATTATCAGAATTTTCACCAATAAAAGTGGGTGTCCAGCTACATAGTTATCTTACACAAATAGCAAAGGTAACATTATTAATAGTCACCATAATAGTAGCAAAGACCAAAAGATTATGAGTAGATTTAATGCAAACCCTTTTGCTTAACCTATTACATCTATCAGTGTCATCCATAAAAAGCACTGTTAATACAAATAAACCATAAAAAACGTTTATTTATATTTTACGATCTTCTAATGTTTTGTCGATAACAAACGTAAAATCACTTTAACGAAATAAATAAAATACGTAAAAGCTTTGAGCGAATAGTTTACTAACACACTTTTACTAAACATATTAAAACCATCAAAACATGTTTAGTAAATAAGTTACATAAAACCAAAGACATTTTTATAAAACACTTACAAGTAATATTGTTTACTTACATCTTATAAAAATGTATATGTACTTTGTATATGTTGTAATGGGTAAAAACCAAAGTCCATAACCCATGACCCATGATCCATTTACTAGGTACAATGAATCTTGTTGGGTAAGAACCAAAGTCCATAACCCATACCCATGGAGCATGATCCATAACCCATTGCGTGACATCATGCATGAAGTCATGTTTGATATTATCCACGATCCATGACCCAAAGTCCATGACCCAAGATCCATAACCCATTGACTAGGTATATTGAATCTTGTTGGGTATCCATGATCCAAAGTCCATGACCCATGGTCCATAACCCATAACCCATAACCCGGTTTGAAACCCAAAATCCAGACTAAATTGACCCAGTAGCCGGATCCCAGGATTTGCACTCGCCGGATCCCTTGGGTGAGGGATCCGCCAGAACCGTGAGACAGTAGGCATATTTTGCCTATAAATAGTGAGTCATTTCTCTCTTGCTTACTACCACACTTAGATATACTTTCTCTCTGTATTCTAACCTCTCAAACCATAGATCCAAAGGATCATTCTATGTAGTTTTATCTTTGTGTGATTCTCTAGGTTCCTCCTAAAGGCGAGATCACCACCTCTTGAAGACGTGCAAGCTCAAGGTAATAGTTGGGCATTTGCAATGGCACGAAAATCTTTGTAACATCCTAATAAAGCCATAGGGAATTCATTTGATTGAACTTGTTCAAGAGTTATTGAGGGAGAATTACCCTCACTTTCAGCATGACCCGTCTTAGCACCCAAACCTCCACTACTAATCGTACCTTTAGCAACATTTGCATATGAATTCACTTTGCCAGAAAAGGACTCTTTGCATTCAATATATTAACTCCTGGAATGTTAGGTTTGGCAACCCTAACACCTTTATGAGTCGACTTAGTTGCATCCTTCCTTGAAAACCTGGCCACATTGGCGTGTAAGCAAAGTTTCCCTATCCAAACTTTGCATAGCGAATCAGCTAGGGTTTCAGAGTTCACACTTTGATGTAGCGACAAAATGGATACTTTTGCCCAAATTTATTCTTCCGGATAGCAATAAAGACATCAACTAGGGTCCCCACTTTGACACAAAATGTTCCATAATTCATGAACAGTTAAGTGCGATGGAAAGTTGGAAACGTACACAGATAAAGAGATCTTGGCTGTGTCATCTGCATTAGAAGTCTTACCATAATGTAATCGATCAAACACTGAACGAGGTTTCTTACGATTGACCTCCACCCATTCAGAATCACCCATACTGATCTAAGAAACCTAGGGTTTGAAAAAATAGGGTTAAAAGAGAATTAGGCTAGGAAAATGATGAGGAAACGGAAAAAAGAAGGCGATTTGGTTTAGAAAAATAACATAAGAACAAACAAACCGATCCCTATATGGTTCCAAATCAATCGTCTTGTAAGGAACTTCATTATGAGATCAATCACAAAAGTGATGCTACTCGAATAATAAGGCCTTAGCAAGATTATGAGTAATGGAAGGTAGTAGATCGGAGTGGTTTTTAGGGTTTTAATAAGTCACCGGAAATCGCCATCAGTTTATAGGGTTTTTCAACTTTTTTAAATCAATACATTTTAGTTGCATAATACTCTTATAAATGATTTATTTCTTTATATGCATATATGTTAAATTGAAAATTACAAAAACTCTTATATAATTAGTTATAAGTTGATTTAAAAATTATCTTAAACAAGCATTAAATTATATAGGGTTTTGGCCGTACAATAGCAGCGTACTTTTTCAAATGTACCGATCTAGTACGCGTACTATTTTTTGTTCCACTTAATGTAACGAACTTTCAACTTTTGTTCTATTCTACCCATAAGATGACCGGCTACCGGGAAAAAAGTTTGGAAACCGGCTATCCATCATACCTGACATTTTTTATTAAGAGTTTTGGTTGTATAATAGCAACGTACTTTTTCAAATGTACCGATCTAGTACGCGTACTATATATCGTGAATATATATTAAATGGAGTGTTTTAGAAATAATTTTTAAACAAATGTTACTTATATATTCTTCATATATAAAAATATAAAATAATTAACTAAATTCTTACATTAATTTATAAAATATAAAAAATAATTGAATTTTTTGAACGAATATGATTAATTAGGAAATTTTAACTATAAGTCATGTATACTACAAGTGATTACTAAATTAATTTTTTAGAAAAAATATTAATTGTTTAGTTAATTTTGTATAGGGTAGTATAAAATTTATTTTACCAAGTTTGGGATACTATTATACACCCTTAAAGTGTAGGGTATTAGATGATCCAACTTGCTAAATTCGAAGTACTAACACGTGTTTTGGCCGTTTTTATATCAAATAGGTTTTGATATTTGTAACCCTGAATAATGTTATGTTTTAAAAGTTAAAAATATACAATAAAGGTGTTATAATTAGTTGGTGGAGAGTAATTATAACTTCAGAGAGGTGTTGATTATTTTAAAAGTATAATATTCATGTCATAATTTCTTGAATGTAATTCTAGAAGGTAAGTTTAGCATTAAACAAGAAAATAACGTAAGGATGACCTTTTATGCTAAACTCGCAGGGTATTCGTATGTTGTAGCGACGGGTATTTTATAATTAAATTTAGGCGTCAACAAAATAACAATGACAAACTGATTAACCGAAGAAAAAAATTATCCCAGTCTGACTCAGTTCACTCGTTTTTACCATTTTCGACTGGTCATCTCCATTTTGCTTTTGAACGTCTTTTATTGGCTAGCCGAATCGATGGTAACTTCGGATTCCAGTTGAACCCATTGGTCCGATCCGGTTTTTAAAATTATATATGTACCATCAATTTGTTAGCATACAAATTGTATAAAGTTCTATGTGTTTTATTTGTTTGTAAAATGTGTATAATTACATGTATTCTTTGTTATAATGATGCTTTAAAAATGATATTAATTAGTGTGTTTATTGTTGTATTTCTAATTTTAAGATTTTTATATGTGTTTAATTGATTTGTACCAACTACCAAGTGTTTTATATGTTGTATGTCTTAATTTTAAATTTTTTATATTTAATGTGTTTAATGTTAGGAAATTAAGTTTTAAAGATATTTAATGTTTCAAAATTGTGTTTAATTTATTTGTATATTTTGCTTTGTTAGTTGTATTGCATAATTTTAAAACGTTTAATATTAGAAAAGTCTTTTGTGCTTTATAAGATAGTTAGATTGTGTTTATGGATAATACAATAACAAATAAAATTTATATTGATTTGCCAAATTAAAATTATTTTCCCAACAAGTTAACTTAAATTATACAATATAGCAAAACACCGTAGCAGCTACGGTTGACAAAACAGTTGATGTGTGCAATTTGATCCCTAAAATGTAACTGTCTTTGCAAGCTAGGTCTTTCGGGAACTAACAATGCAACACGTCGCGAATTTTAGGGGGTTTTTTTCGTAAAAAAATATTATTTCCAGAATTCACTTTCAAAAATAGTACTTGAGTTTATCGGTCTTTTTTAAATTTAGTCTTTAATGAGTAATTACTAGCTTTCAAAGAAGACTAAACATCGCATTTTCGCAGCAACACGCGAGCCCTCCCACTCGTTAAAATTAAACACCACGTAAATATTAGTCGCCTTTCAATAACTAGATTGGCTGTCATACTAAATGAGTGTGACTTGAAACGAATTAAATGTAAAAGAGACAACCAAAGCATGATAATCCGCTCAAACACATTTCCTATTTTATCCATCTTAGAAATATTCCAAACGTAAAGTCAATTATCTAGTAAGATTAATTATAGGGTGAATCCTATACATATTGCATGGTGTATATGACTACAACACATATTTAGTGAAATCCATTGAGCAATTACTATAATAGGGTTGTTATACACTTATATACCTATTAAACTACACTAATTATCCGATCCATATGATTATTAACGAATACAAAAGATTCATTCATGTTAATTTTCTTTATATTACTTGTGACTTCCTATTTCACATTTGTATATGTCAAATAAATTATCAGGAATTCATCGTGACACCCATGAACGTATTCTACCTTTTATGTTTTGAATTCTCGGGTGCTATGAAAGCTAAAATATACTGCTAAATAAAACTTCGATGAAATCCGAAAGATTAGCGTGCGTTTGATCAAAGAACTCACACAAAAGTAGACATTAGAGGTGGAAATGAGTCGAGCCGTTAGTGAAAAAATTGAGCCTAAGTTAAAGCTCAATTATTAATCGAGTTTGAACCCGAGCTTTGCTCGATTGAGCTCGCGAGCCTAAAGACGCTAAAAAATTTTAAGTATTAAACATATATAAAACGTTATGCTTTTGTATTATTGGTGAGCTTATTAACGAGTTGTGTATAGGTACAATTTTTTGGGAGTTTAGTTAAGGTAAACTTAAATCCTTAAAACTAAAGATATGGTGTAATTTAATGTATGAAAAATGTATTATGTATTTACATAGTAAAACAAGACAACTAGACAAGAATGGGAGAATGTAAGAAGAATAATATGGGGAAGTGAGAATATTTTCTGGTGTGGGTATATTCAAGTTGTGTACGTATTTAGGACAAGAAGTGAGAATGTTTTCTGGTGTAGGTATATTCAATTCACGGCCAGAAATTATCTAAATAAAATTCTAAACTCGATCCCTTCTTCTACTTGCACTGCATGCTCTTCTAACTTCTAGTGTACCGTGTCATGTATATTCCAAATTTGAATATCAAGTTAGAAGTATCTAATTTCGTATTGTCTACGTCTTTGTTAGAAAACTTAGTTTGGTAACATTCAGTACCATGTATTCCATTCTATGAATTATTGTCGCAACGTATGAGAGAAAAACAAGATATGATGTACTATAGCTAGCTAGTTATGAAGTTATTAT
This sequence comes from Chrysanthemum seticuspe, assembly GCA_019973895.1. Lineage (NCBI taxonomy): Eukaryota > Viridiplantae > Streptophyta > Magnoliopsida > Asterales > Asteraceae > Chrysanthemum > Chrysanthemum seticuspe. Next base: position 204,307,670 of record BPTQ01000002.1, read on the forward strand.
TGCACTATCCTTTTCGGATGAGGTTGTGGCATGTCACGCTTGAGTATCGTTTTCTTGTACGTGTTGGTTTACGTGTAACTGCTAATTAGGTTCAATCGATCGAGTTCGATTACTAATTGGACTGATAATTATTAGATTATTCTGATTAATCCAATACGATCAAAAAAGTAAGTTGGTTTTATTTGGTAATCCGTATATTACAATACTGTGTTGGCTGAAATTTCTATAATTGTTCAACGTAGATACCCATTGGATCTGGTTTTAGTACAAAATAAAGCTTATTAAGAGCTTTTATGATTAAAGTTAACTTAAAATTAGCACCAAAAGAATCGGTGTTTAAAGTCCATAAGTTTCTATTTAGTTGTTAAAGAATTTAGACCCTCCAAGACATCATCGCACATGGTTTGGTATCAAGGAAAAAGAGTTAAAGGGACGCGATAACTTATTTTATGCGATATAACGAAGATTATAAATAGCGTGAGACGTAGCGTGATGGTATGGTCAAGTCTCACGTTTTAGAAGTTATAATGAAGCTATCACATTTTCTACGACGTTATTTAAAACGGCACAAAGTATAAAATATTTATGAATTTATATATTATATTATATTTCATATCGAGTTTATAAAAAGTAGGTCAAATATTTTTAAAAGTATCATACTTGCTACCTTGCTTTTGTTGGTAACGAACAAATTTTTTTGTTTTTGGGATACTTTTCTTTCAAATTCATCATTTTTTGGGTATTTTTGCGAATTTTTTTGATATTTTTGCCCCTCTTAGCTAAATGAATTTTTTTTCCCGAAGGACAAAAATGTCACATACTACCCTAAAAAAAGTGAATTTAAAAGAAAAGTATCAACAAAAGCAAAAAAATTTGTTCGTTACCCACAAAAGCAAATTGTGTCAAGTATGATACGTGTTAAAAACATTTGTATGTATTTCAAAAAACACATATTTTGCATTAAAGGTCGACCCAAAATCACGATTTCAAAAATACAATTATTTACCGTTATACACCGTCGATTTGTGCGAGTATACCTCAAATATTATGAAATAGTTTGAATTGGTTCTAAAAAACAGCTGTGTTCAACAACAATTTGATAACACGACTCTCAGGCTGGATGCAGTAGAAGGAAATCGAGTATCGATCGAGCCAAGGGGCGATCGATGTCATGTCGATCCCCTTGGTGTGGATGGTATCGATCGAGGGCAAAAAAACAACAATCGTTCGTGTGGACGATCGACAAGAACAAAGCACAAATCTTTCTTGTTGCTAGCCGTTGAAGTCCAAACAAAAAAAAATGTATCCGTTTAAAAAAAAAAAAAAAAAAAAAAAAAAAAAAAATACTACTAAAACTATCCTATAAATATACAACTTATTTACACACTAAACTCACAAATCTCACACATTCTCTATATCCAAACCAAAAAATCCTACTCTATATTTACACACTATGAGTTTTAATTCTTACGAGCTATTCATTGCCGATTCGTCATCGGATGATGAAAATGAAGTTAGTACCGAGTTTATGATGTTTGCGGAAGACTGTTGGGAGGCTTTTCAAGCATCACAAAAAGTCTCACGAACCCAAGTTAGTAGGGATCGTCTGGGTGCTCATAACCGTTTAGTGGATGCTTACTTCTGCGAGAACCCAAGATACGACGATCAAGCATTCCATGATCGTTTCCGTATGAACCGACGACTATTCACACGAATTGTCCGAGATATAACCGATCATTCACCTTATTTCCAACAAACTCCTAATTGTACCAGTGTACTAGGTATTTCTCCATTGATGAAGTGTACTTCGTCAATCCGTCAATTGGCATACGGAGTCAATGCTGATGCTCTAAACGAATACGTGCAAATGGGTGCGTCAACAATTCGTGAGTGTCTCGAAAAATTTTGTGAGGCCATAATGGAGTTATATGGTACAGAGTATTTGCGAAAGCCGACGGTTAGTGACGTTGACAAACTCTATGCTCATCACTACGAAACTCATGGGTTTCCTGGGATGATAGGTAGCATCGATTGCACAGATTGGCCGTGGTCGAATTGCCCACATGCTTTAAAAGCTCAATTTTGTAGGGGTGATCACGGGCAGGATCCTTTCATTTTATTGGAAGCGATCGCGTCCCAAGATTTATGGATTTGGCATGCGTTCTTTGGTATTGCCGGGATGAACAAGGACGTAAATGTTTTACGTGCATCGCCTCTTTTCAATGATCTCAAAACGGGGAGAGCTCCAGATGTGGAATTCTTTGCTAACGGCGTGCCTTATAAACGCGGATATTATCTTGCTGATGGGATATATCCGGAATGGTCGGTTATTATGAAGTCCATTAAAAATCCAGGGACGAATGATCACAAACGAATATTGTATAAGACGATGCACGAAGCAGCAAGAAAAGATGTGGAACGTGCTTTTGGTGTGCTAAAGAAGAAGTGGCTAATGATTAAACATCCGGCTAGAGGGTTTGACAAAGAGCGTCTATCGCATATAATGTACACATGCATCATATTACATAATATGATAATTCAGGACGAACAGGCGGCGATATCTCCCGTATTTTTTCCAGCAGAGTAGCACCGTTCTTATGATCCCATAAGAACGCATGTGGAATCGTTGAAAATTACCAAGGAGATATGCGACAAAACAACTCATCTTAGCCTCAAAGCCGATTTGGTGGAAGACATTTGACATCGTCGGAATCAAAACTAGTTTAATCGTTGTATTGTCGTAATGTTTTAATTTTATTTGAATTATTATGTAACGTTTTAATTATTAATGAAATTTTATTTTGTGTTAAAAATGTTTTTTTTTTAAATTAAAATAAAATAAAATAAATAATAATAATAATAATAATAATGAACCAATCGCCCTTACTGGGGCACCTAATCGCCTGAAGGTCGCTGGAGAGAGAAAGCTGACGTGACAGGGAAAATCAGGGGGATTGAATCCCCCTGCTGGGGGCAGCCTGATGTACTTGCTCAGTCTTAACTTTCTTTAATACTGTAATGATCAAGGTTTACAATAAGGGCACATGTTAGAAAAAACCTTAATGATTAAGGTTTCGTCTATGTGATTATTATTGTAATGGTTTTTCTAACATGTGCCCCGAGGGCACATGTTAAGCACACCAAAAAGACGGCGGGACCCATGAAAAAGGACGTCCGGACCCACATATTTTATTTGAAAAATGTATTTTTTGTGGGTCTGGACGTCACTTTTCATGGGTCCCGCCGTTTTTTTGGTGTGCTTAACATGTACCCCGGGGCACATGTTAGAAAAACCCAATCATTAATACGCTTCAACTTTCTTCAATAATGATCAAGGTTTACAAATAACAATTATTATTATTTTATTTTATTTTGAACATTTTATAAACACAATAGCAATGAGCTGTAAATTATAAAGTAACAATATGAGGGGTTTTAAGCCAATCATTCCAACTAAATGAAGCTTTACATCTAAAACGATACCAATAAAAAGATCGAAACACCATGTCTTCAAATATCGTTTTCTTTTGACGGATTCTTCAAACCAAAGATTTTTTTATTGCGAAAAGACCAAAGATGTCACCACATAACATAGGAGACTCCTTCTAGTAACCTTTTGTGTTTGATATGGAGACGAAGATTCACAATCCAATCTAACAATTCTTCATAAGAGGATACTTCCGTATAACTAACCTCCCACCAACAAGATATCTTACGAAACATCTCTCTAACTAAATGACACGTAAAAAATATATGTCTAGTCGATTCCACCGCATTATCACATATCGGACATGCATTACAAATAACAATTATTGTATGCATACACCTACACAATCCCAAAGAATGTCGACTCATTCATATTTCCTCTAAATGTTAGGCCTTCACAAGGACATGGATCACAACAATATATATACTCGAATTTTTTTTTAGATTTTTTGGCTATGTTAAAAAGAAAGTGTGAAAAAACTTTCTTCTCAAAAAAAGCTCCGGTACACATATCTCTAAACGCTCTTAAGTCTTAACATCTGAAACACTAATCACAACAATATTTAATCATTTAACATAAAATCATACATAATAAATTTAATGTACGTCTTTCTATTTTACTTCGTTCCAAAACACGTTGGTCCCAAATTAAAAGTGTACATCTCTATTTTGTTTTGTCCCAAAACAAATGTTTATTTTTAAATTTCAATTTTTAACCGATCAAAATGTGTTTTAAAAGTAAAGATTGCATTTCATTGGTGTACAATATAATGATTGTCTTTTTTAGTGTCATGTGCATTTTAAAAATATACATTTTATTTTATTTAATCTGTGTTTTTTTTTTTTTTTTTTTTTTTTTTTTACTATAGTGTATATTTCGACGGTAGACATTAGTTTGAGTTAATTTATTATAATTGATTTAATTTAAAATTAAAGATTTCATTTCATTGTTGTACCATATAATGATTTCATTTCATTGCGTTTGTATGTAAATTATTTGATTATTTCATTTTGATAACACTATAATCTGGTCATTGTGTTTGGATAGGGAAAGTGAATAATTGATTATCTGCGATTACAACCACCCAAAATACAATTTGGAACAAGCGAGTACATACTTGCATTTTAGAACTGCAATTCACATTTCTTTGAAAAATTACAAACTACCCCTCAAATACCACTTTCTAGCTACCTACTATACATTCGTTGATACCTTTTGGATGAAAGGGATTAATCATATACGAACAGTATTTTTTTTTATTGTAATTCATCAAACTATCTTTTATGTATATACATACTTGTATTTTAGAACTGCAATTCACATTTCTTTGAAAAATTACAAACTACCCCTCAAATACCACTCTCTAGCTACCTACTATACATTCTTTGATGCTTTTTGGATGAAAAGGATTAATCATATACGAAGAGTATTTTTTTATTGTAATTCATCAAACTATTCTTTTATGTATATGTATGTTCTTCGGGATTCACTCCAACGAGTGTGGCGGAAGTGGTAGTTTGGACGCTGCGTAGATGAGGGTGGCGGAGATATGAGTTTATGTGTGCAGGTTTTTTTTGGAAGAGAATATAAACTTGTTTGATAAATGAAGATAAAAGTTAATAATTAAATAGCCTAAAGTTCTCTCCTTATGTTATGTGTTAAATTTGGGTAAATATATATGTCTTCTGTCAACAAAAACAAAAACGAAAAAAGAGAAAAAAGAAAAAGAAAAAAAAAACTATTAATAAATGTTGTATAAAAGATGTTGTTGTCTTAAAAAGTAAATTATAATATGATTTTGCTCAAATATTATATATTATCTTATATTACAATTGTTGAGGACTTTATGAACAGTGCTACTAAGGAATTGTTTTTTAATATATACTAAGAATGGAAAATGAACGGGCAAATAGTAATTTGTTAAAGGTTCCCGTTATCTTTTAATTTGTACCCTCATTGGCCTATACATAATCAAACAGTTCATGCACAGGCCCAAAAGTACGGCACTGGAGCGTGTGTGACTTTTTGATTGGTTGAAAGGAGTTGGGATTTTTCCTATTCACTGCCGTTTTAGCGTAATTACATCCGTAATAAAGACAATAGGTCATTAGCGTTTTTTTTTAGGCACCTAATTTATGTACGATCAAAGCCTAGCCATACAAGTAACCCTCTGCACTCACAAATCATAATCACACATCTAGAAAATTCTTATCATCAAATCATACTAACAAAATCTATATAACCTCCTTCAAACCAGCTTCCCAAAGAAACAACGAATCAGTAAAAAATCGATCATCGTGGGTGAAAACAAAAGGTTCATTATGGTTTAGTTTTGGTTAATTCACGATTTAATTTAGATATTTGTTTTAATTTTATTTGTATTTCAAATTAGGGTTTTGTTAATTTGGGGGGTTTTCTTGATTTGTTTTGCAGGTTACCTTGTTGATTATGTTTGTAGGTAAATATTCTGAGGTTTTTTTTCCTAACTTTTATTATTTTCAAATTAAGGTCCCGTCATAATTTACAGGTTTGTTTACAGCTTTTGGGGTGTTTGTTTCTCACAACATCTGTGAAGAAAGCTAAAAAGTGAGAGATCCAAGCCAGCCGGAAAGGGCACCTACCGGGTTTCAATGGCCATAATGACGGCCTGCACGAATGGTACAAACATATTTTCAATATCTTTCTTACTAATAAAAATGTCAAAAGTAGATTATATAAAACGTTCATAAATTCGGGTATGCAGTTATTTTTCAAAACACACACACCAAAACACATATATATATAGCAAATTCAACCACGATGAGCACCACAGCCAGAAAACATTGGCGGCGGTGAAGAGACAAGAACAGTGGGGTTAAAAATGAATTCGACACCGTGTCTTTTGGTTTTCCGGTCAACCTTGCGCCGTCGTCTTCACTCCGGCCACCAATAGTAAGTCTCATCATATGTTTTTTAAAGTTTTAATGAATTTTTAATTATTTTAATTTAAATTTATACCCTTTAGAGCTTTTATATAAAAGATTGAAACTTTTTGATATGTAGGGTTTTGATTTTGCATATGTGAATTTGTTTGAGGTTTGGAACTACTAGGGTGAATAGGTTTGATGTGGAGGATAAGCTACAGGTGCTTGAGCGTGTGGATTTAGGTGAGTTTTTATTAGTGTAATATAGTTTCTGTTTATATTATATGCTGCAAAATGATGTAATATCCAGATCCTCTTAGAAATTTGAGGAAGTTTGATAAAAATTTGTATAGTTGGTGTTGTTTTGTTGATATTATGGTTATAGACTTATTAGTTGTTAAATTTATTTGATCTGCGTTCTCTCCCCTAAGTCTCTGTAGGGGAGACTCACAATCTTCCCACTGACCAATTTTTGCCTACAGAAAAAACTAATTATCCTCCCTCACATGAAACGCATTTGGACTTAGATAAATATATTCTAAGAATGAATGAAAATGTAGTCGTTTTGTATGAAAATAAATAATAAAAAATTTATGAAACAATAGAAAAGTGATAAAATCAAGCCCCAAAAAATAAGCCCAAGAAACCTAGGCTCAAAATCAATTGGCCCAACAACAAATTTTACAAAATACATCTTGCGTTATTCAATGACTTGCGAAAACTACCTTGAACTTTATATAACAAATTTCTTTTACCCCGAACTGTTCAACAGTTTGCAAAAACTACCCTGAACTTTATATAACAAAATTTTATTTCATCAAATATCAAACAGATGTCCAACGACTTTTTTTTATAAAAAATATACTCCCAGAAAGGCTTCTCGATTACCAACAAAACGAGCCTAACAAACTTTATTTACCAGATACTTAACAACTATCCGAAATTTCTTTAAAGAAAAAACAATACCCCCGTGATGCCCTTCAGATTACAAATAAAGTGAGGTTGTACAAATTTATAAAATATGTTAAAGTTTAGTATATATTTATTTGTTAAAAAACATATGTATCGATTTCTTTAATAAAAAATAACTCGTCTAAAAGCCATATGGATTACAGCCAAACGAGCCAGATATTGATATACTTTTAGTTAACGGGAAAAAAATAGACAATCTTTTGTTGTGTATTGTACTATCTAATAGCAAGGCTAATATTTATCGTCAAAAAGACCTACAAAACCCTCGCAGCAACGCCCGAGTGCATTTTATCTCGTAATACAACTATTACATGTAAAATCTATATTACACATTTATATATAAAAATGTCTATTTTATTGTCATTTTACCCATTAAATCATTGAATAATCTAATTTGGCAAACACTAAAAAAATTGCTTATCTGATTATGCAACATAATCAAATCCAAACACTAAATTTTAAAATCGCGTGTTATAACAATTGATTATCTGATTATTCGTTTCAAAACGCATAAAATTTTTAATAATCAATTCCAAACACCACTTTAGACATATACATTTTATTTTTAAGGCTAGTCTCAATCGTGACCGGAGATGACCTGGGTCACCAGCGCCATGTCAGCTTTCTCTCTCCAGCGACCAGACATGACCCAGATGCCACAGTCGATGACCAAAGCGTTTTTTTTTTTATGCTGTGATGCTTTGTAAGCCTTCCCAGCAAAATCCGCAAACTCCACAAACTCACTAAAACTTCTTCATCGTCGGAAGACGAAGAAGAACCGAATAAAAGCTCGAATGACGACATATTAAAAATTGTGTTTCGTGGGTATTTCGTTAGAATGGTTGATTGAAATTATGTGTTTTAGAAATGTGTTTGAGTTAGTATTTACAGAGTCGTAAAGTTTTTTAAAATAAAAGTTTTTATTTTATTTTGAATGCAACGGTCAAGTTTTAAAAAGAGTGGAAAGTAACGTTTTAAAAGTCGGTTGAAAAACCACTCGATGTTGCGTTTTTTCCTCCTCCGACCGATGTTGCAACCGAACTCCACAACCCACTTGACCGAACTCCACATCGGCCGTGGATCTTTTTTTTGGTTGCCCAACCGATGTTAAATGAACGATTGGGACTAGCCTAATCTTGATTCTTTATCCTCTTTCCTCTACCATTTTTGCTAAAGTGCATGACGACATTGCTATCTAGAAAGAGAAAAAAAGAATTTTTATATACCGTAGCTGCTATTATTGATGACATTAAGCTATAGACATCCCAGTTTGTTCTCTCTTTTTTATGGGTTGAACGCGAATATAATTTAGCGGCTTATCATGTCGTTAAAATAGCTTTTAGTTCTCATGAACTTCGTTTGGGATGTAACTTTTCCCGTTGAAATTTCCTCAATTGCGAAGAATGAGACTGTTAGATCTTTTATCAATTCATCGGATCATTTATAAATCTTTGGGTTAAAGCCATTTAATGGCAAGAAACTTTCTTAAATATACATCATCAGTCATGAATCCAATAAAATATCACAATACACATCAAACTTTATTGTTTTTGGGTTGATATCAACAAAAGCTCCTTTTTTACCTTCAAAATACACGTCATCTGTCAAATATACATGTCACGTCATAAATTGTACTGCTATTGTTTACGTAAGATTCTTTATGTTATGTACATGTTCTTACCCGTGAGATACATATTGAGTCCATTGTTGCTAAGTGAACATTTTAGAAAATTCCTTACTATAACTTCAAGCCTACACGTAATTAATTAAGAAAAATAAAAATAAAAATAAAAATCCACGTGATCAATTTAACCGGTTGCTGGTCATGACATGTAAACAGAAGTATGATATTGAACTACAATTTTAGAGTTTGATGAGAGTGGTATTTTATTTGATCCATAAATATTTGAGAAAGTTAGTTGCTATTAAATTAAAGGGAGTTGATTTGTATACTCCCAAAAATGATTGGGACACTCAAAACAATTGTGTTTGAACATTTATACCCTTACAGGGGTGAAAATATAAGTGTAATTATAAGGGTATAAATGTCCAAATACAATTAATTTGAGTGTGACAATCACTTTTGTGAGAGTACAAATCATCTCCCTTATATATGTTAACCCTAGATCTTTTATCAGATGATCATTCATTTGATTTGATCAGATCTTCCTATTTTCTTATTTCTTCAACTTGTTGAATATTTAATACTAAATTATATTTTTTTTACAAAAAAAAAAGGCATAACACCTAGAAAACCATAAGGTAGTTGTACGAAATCTAGTTTCCGATTTAAGGGTGCGTTTGGTATACGGTTTTTTGTGTGGGGATTAGGGATCAAAGTGAAATCCGTTGTTTGTTATGTAAGATGGGTTTTTGAATTTGGTAGTGATGACCAATTTTGGAGGGTTAGACAAAACCTACCTATATGATCAGACTTTCTACCAATCCTTCATATTTGTGGGCCATCGTATATTTTCAACCACTCATTTTTTACTATCACAATTTTAATCTCTATTTTAACTTAAAAAATTATTTTATTTTACATCAAACAATTATTTATCTATTTTATAATATATATTCTCTCTCTTATATCAAATCCAAATCCAAATCCTAAACCAAATTTAAATCCAAATCCAAATCATAATCCTAAACCATCTACAAACCAAACGGGCCCTAAGTACATTTCTGTCAATTCATATGCCCGAAAAAAACTGACAATGTTAAAAAAAAAAAAAACAAAAAACAACTGGTGGAGGTCCTACTAAGATGAGAAACCCCTCGATAAACGAGGTAAACTCATATTGGTCAAAGTGAAAAAGAAGAAAATGGTGGAGATGTTCGGCATGACGCTCACTAAACCGCTGTAATATCTAACAAGTCGAGTCTTATGTCGATCATATACTAAACCTCCGTAATATCTAACAAGTCTAACTATTATGTCGGTCATATAGAACTCCAACACATAGAAAAAGGGTTGAAGAAACGAGTCCATCTCTTAGTCTTTCATGACCCATTCCTCTAGAAAGGATTTTCTAATAACCTAATAACTGGCCGGGAAGAGGAGAGATCGATTACGCGCATCATCACACAATCTACTCGAACAGTTTGTGAAACCAAATCTAACAACAATTCTAACAAAAGTTATCTGATCTGTAATACAAGTTACGAATTATAAGATACACCTTTTATGTATGAAAAGAATAAAGGGTGCAAAGATCCCATGAATATGAAATTAAAAAGCATTAAGCGGGATACCTCCATCTCCTTACAGTTAGCATTTTGTTCCTCTTATCTACCAGGTCTCGTGATTCACCTCCTCACTTGGGAGCTACTAAAAGACGTGTCGGGACTTTGAACAAGTGCATCTTAGTAAATGTTACCTCAAACATTGATAAGAGTCTGGAAAACTCCGAGACAATATGACGTACTTTGTTTTCACAAAGAGTGCAAACGTAGCATAGCACGGAAGATGCAATACCGCAACCACCCAGTACCTATCCAACATTTAGCAGAGGTACAAGAAATCAATAAAATGACCAAGTTATCAGTATGAGTCAATAAAAACTATATCATCTTTTGTGTGTGTCCTACAAAATTTATAAGATATAATAGACTCAGCCTTTTTTTGATGTCGTATACTAAGCTAATGCTTAGATGTTTAAGGAGACATACCACATTGGAGCTATTGGGCTTGATACATTAAGAAATGGGTATGGCCACCTGAAACAAACAAAAGTAGAACATAAGCAAAAAGTGCAAAAACAAATGAAACATTGTCTTTAAAAGCAGATTAAGGGGGGTGTTCTCAAACTATTATCACTATTAGAAGCCGTAACAAAGTAATATCAAGTTTTTTTATGTCTGTAAGTCTGTATAAACAGACTCTGTCTCTAATTATTTGGTTCTCTACAGCTTATATAATCAGTTACATACCTGCGACAAGATAGATTATCTAAGTGAGTAAGTGTAGAAGAATCTACCTTTGCCCTATTCTTTTAACATAATTTGAGAGATGTTTAATCCAACTCCGCATTTTATCTCTTCTTTTTTTATCGCAAAAAATTCCTTTCATTTTATTTATTAATTTCTTAAATGATCAAATTCTTTTTTTTTTTGGTAAAAGGGATTCACCCCGGTAAAATATATGACTGACGTGTCACATTAACCTCAAGCAAACGCTTGAACAACCAACTAAATCGTTAGTGACAGGCCACTAAGCCTTATTATCCAATTATTTCGCTTCACACTTAAACAATTTATTATCCAATTATTTCAACTTCAAAGAGCATAAGCACATCCTAAAACTATCTTTCTAGACCCACTTTTTCTATGAAAATGATGGCTATTTAATATCACACGCACTTTCAAAACACGCATCCAGACGCCCCCTAGTTGAGACCATAAAAACATACCAGGTATCCACAAAGGCATGGACAATCCACTCGAAGATCACGTAAACCGCAGTGAACAAGATGAAATACGAAATTCGAAACCACGGAAAGCGCTGAAATGAGGGTTTCACGTCATTTTAAAGTTCCATTGATGAAAAACAGTACTGAAACATATCCATAACAGAGAAAGTTACCAAGTTATTCATGGCTGTGTCTCCTAGCAGCAAAACAAGGTTAAGTGAATGTACCACAATTGTCAACTGGTATGAAAAAGAACAAAAAAGATTTCAAAGCCCATAAGAAAACACTCAAATAAGCGAAGTGAACCTCAGTATACAGTGACTCAGTGAGTTCATGAAACCAAATGACTTGATGCATAGAAAATTACTAATAACATGTGACGTGTATTTACTCACAAAACCCATTTCATAGTCTACAATGGTGAGGAACGGGAAGATTACAAGCCAATAAATGCCATCGGTTAGCATCACTGCCCCAGCAGTAACCTGTGTTCAACAACAACAAAAAATCTATAGTAAGATAGAATAAACACACCAGGTAATATTGGTGAATCGTATAAGTGTTTGAAGTACCTGGAAAACAATTTGAAATATGTAGCCCCAAAGGGCGCGTGTTTCTGAAAAATAATACTCCCCCTGCTGATTCACCGCCTCCTCTGTTCCTGTACATTTGAGGGGCACATAAATTCCTTTCTCTTTGTCTAAATCTTTAATATGAGCATTGTGAGTCTTCTCTTTCCAGAAACATCCACAAGCGGATAGCAGCGATCCAAACTAAACAAATTTATAAAATGCTGGTAAAAGAAAATAACCAAATGTAAAATAGTGCTTATGGAATGTGATAACGATTGATGAAAATATAGCAAGAAACGAAAAATACCAAAAAATAGATGATTGTCAAAATCAAAGTCCACCTATCCAAATGAAATAACACACAAGTTTCAGTTAAGAGAAATAAACCGGGAGGACCCGGGACTTGCTATGCAACTTACAGGCTGAAACTTTGTGGAAATACAAGAAACCGCTTACTGAGTATAATAGTAAAATAAGTTGGTCCCGTGAGTAATAACATCAGCAATGGAAGCTGCTAAAAGCAAGCATGACGCTGTGATTCTGAAAGCCAATAACCAAACCGGGCTTAGTCCCTTTATACATGGCATCCATGCTTCACCATCAAAAAGAGACCAAGCCCTTTCTGTGTTGTCCGAACCTTCATACTTCCATATCAGGAATGATCCGATGATCACCGAGGTAAAGACAGATAACAAACAGACAAAGAACTCCCAATTCAACCAATAACTCAAGCTAGTACTGTCAGTAACCGATACAATATCCATCCTACAGAAAACACATGAAGATAAGTTGCAAATGCACATAGCTACATAGTGCTTAAAAGAAAATTCTTTACATTTTAGTTTAATATTCATACAGAAAAGAACCTTGTCACGGATAAAAAGATAAAATTATTGATATGATTGTAATCGGTAAATCAAGCAACCAATAGTTTGTCCTAGCCGGATGAAGGCAGCCCGCTAACAAAGGTTTTAGGTTCAAGTCCCAACAAACAAGCGTGTTTGAGTATTTGTTGCCAAACAAATAAATACATCGATCTATGCACAGTAGAGACATGGAGAAACAAGTAAGACCCTTCTAATTAATCAATTTACACATGTTATTAAGTGACCATATTTCAAGTAAATGAACATGTTAAATGACGATTATATATTACTACGTAACTCATAGTGGTACCAATTCTGTTATACCATTTCTCAGAGATGTGTTTGTCTAAGCTTTTCTTGTGGTCTTGGAGCTAAGCTCATCATAAGATCTTGCTGAGTGTTTGGATTAGCATATGAACTTATAAGCCTAAATACCCCATAAGCCACATATGAAGTGCTAATTACCTAAACCACCCCTAAATAAGCTCACAAGTCTAAGCTTTTCTATCAAATCACTACAATGGGCACAATGGCCATACACGTTTTTTTTTTCTTTCCAAAAAAGCTAACAAACCTTTGGTTCACTAACATGCTTTTGGGTTCATTCATACACAGATATATTCTTCTTATCTTCTAGATAAAATCACCCCACATTTTAGAAATATATATACCATTTGATCCATGTTTTTTTATTTAAATAAGACATGCAGAAACACAAAACAGACCCATAAATCCATATATATTATAAGGTGACAAATATAAAATCGTTGTACCTTCTCACAAGTGGAATCAAAAGCAACAGTTAGGTTTTATCATGAAAGAATTTCCAAGCCGGAATCTTTCTTTTCCGACGAGAATAATTTTGGATCGGTGAATATAATTGGATAAGGTAAAATATACGTGCGTTAAAATTAATGTGACATTTGAATAGTGTCTGACAACAATGTGCACGTGTACTGCAACCAAGATACGTGACTCATGCATAAAATTAATTTATTATAGTGTGATCTAGCGAAAAGGGAACTTGGTTTCATAAAACATTTCTAGTAAAATGTAACACATGACTACGTAAAGGATCATGGTAAACTGTCAAAAGAGCCATACCCTTTTCTCAACTTAAAATTTGATCCGACGATATTTAAAGCACATCAAGAAAATTAAATATGTGCAATGTTGAGCACGCTGTAGTCCATACCAAAAAAGCTACTCAATTCAAGGCAAAGTTGTCCATCGTACCTTTATTCACCTTGCATTAACATTATTAAGTATTAACGCTATAACTCAAGTATGAACATCGACTAAAAAATCGTTTGTTAAATCAGGGTTTGTGGAATTTGATTCACCTGAAATTAAAAGAGAATTTGTGGGTCTTTTTTGTTTGGACTCTCAAATGGGAATAATTGGATTCAAGACAAACCAAAAAAATTATCTCAACCACCATATCTGTGAGTCTATGATGTATTCTTTTTAGAATTACTTAATTAGTGGTATAAGGCTCTTTCAAACAAAGCGTATTCATTGTATGCGATATTATCCTTTATTATAATAATAACCATTTATTCTATCTGCAATTGCACATTATTAAGTGCTTTAACCTAAAATATATAAGGAGCGAAAGATGAGTGATTAGTAATGCGAGGATTTAATGAACATGTAAAAAATGTTTGGTTTGTGTGGTAGATAAATAAATTAATTGGATTTATTAATCAAAAGTATCTACGCATTCTTTTTAGTAGATTCTAGGAATAATACAATTACACTGTGTTCTCAGTGTTCTCAGGATTAAATTTGGAGAGAAAGGGAAAGAAAGGTAGGGGGATCAAAATATGTTTTTGTTCTTGAGATTTTTTATGAAAAAAAAACAAAAAAAAAAAACAAACAAACAAAAAAAGGAAAATTTGAGTGTTTTTTGGTCCAAATCTTTCCTCCCATATATGGGCAAATTGTGAAAAAAATGCCTCTATTGACCAAATTACCCTTATCTTCTCAACTGTAGATTGTTTTTAATCTCTTGACATTTTTTTCTTCTAAATCGAAATCAATTATAATATGGCTGGGACTTGGAAACCTCAGTTGGATTAATCATTCTTTTCTTCTGAAGAAGCCGATTTGTTCTTGAGATTGACATCTAATTGCCACTAAACAAACAGATCTAAGTGTGCTGCAATTTTAAGTAACCGTATGTACTGTTCTTTTTCTTTTTTCTTTTCAAATAATTATAAACAACTTCATATTCCTTGGGCTTTGTTGTGTTTTGAATTCCATCCAATGTTGTGGGCCATTAGTTGATCAATTGAAGTTTTTCCCAATAATTATAAACAATTTTTGTTAACAATATTTTGAAGATAGAACTATCTAGGCCACAAGTGAATTTTGATACAGATTAGTTGTTGATGCTTTGTTTGAAGGGCATTATCATAAACCCTTTATTTTTCCTTTCTTGCCTTTTCTTTTATTAATTTTAAACTCCAGAACACAAAATACATTATTATCTTTCTTTCATTTCCATTCTTTTTCTCTTCTCTTCATTTTTTTTCTTTCACTTTCCTTCTTATAATAACTTGAAAACACAGTGTTAAAAAATTGAGACATAAAAACAGAAAAATTCACATCATAATTTGACTTATTATTATTTTTTTAATTTTTTTGGATCAGAACAACATTTTCATGTTTGGTTATTAGATTGATTCAAGTTCGAGTATCAAACATGTATAACCATTTTTTTTCAATAATATTGTATTTTATATTGTGAAAAATATTGATATATTACAAAATGCATCATGTATATTTTTGTGTTTGATCATAGTTATAATCAGTGGTGGATCCACGATTTTGAACCAAGTGTAACACGATTTTGACTTTTTTTCTCGAATAATTCTTACCTTTGGTTGTTCATATATTTGGGTGAAATTGATTGTTTTTTGCGGTTTAGCTTTTGTGATTTATTTGATACATGTATACATCGATAATTGAAATAGTCTAAATGACATAAAAAAATAGTGTGACCTGAAAATTGTATATTAGCTTTTTGGGTTGTTTATTTATTTTTTTCTTTTGTAAAGCATAGTTGATGTTTTGTTTTAATCAAAAATTTTAAACTACAAACTTAATATTGAGGTAGATTTGACTAGTTTTAAAGGTTAAAGGGACTAAACTAGAACTTTTTATATAAGTAGGGTTATAAATAAAAAAAAAGTTTTTGGTGGTCAAACATATACTCAACACATGTTTTGGCTTGTCTTTTGCCAACACACAGTCTACACACGTTTTTTGAAGTCAAACATGCTACTGTGCATCTTTCATCAACACCATTTTCCTTTTTCTATCTTAAAACACAACTGAAACACATTAAATATATATATTTTTTTATATAAATTTCATAAATATTCTATTTAAAGTTTATAAAAAATTTATAAAAAAAGTTTATAAAAAATTTATAAAAGAAAGTTTATTAAAAAGTTTATAAAAGAGGTTTATAAAAAATTATAAAAAAAAAGTTTATAAAAAATTTATAAAAATAGTTTATAAGAAAGTTTATAAAAAATTTATAAAAAAACCTTTATAAAAAAGTTTATATAAAAAGTTTATAAAAGAAGTTTATAAAAAAATTATTAAAAAAAAAAAGGTTTATAAAAAATTTATAAAAATAGTTTATAACAAAAGTTTATAAAAAATTTATAAAAAAAGTTTATAAAAATTTATAAAAAAAGTTTATAAATAAAATTTATAAAAAAATTATAAAAAAAAGTTTATAAAAATTTTTTATAAATATTCTATTTAAAAGTTTATAAAAAAACAATAAGAAAAAAAGTTTATAATTTTTTTTTTCAAGTAAATTAAAAAAATTCACTTTTTGGAGGCATTCTAATTCTATCCATTTTGACTATTCGTGGAATTATAAATTACTTCAAATGCTTCCATTTGAGTTACCAAACATGATATTTGAAGGAAATTGAAATGCATATGCTTTTAATATACTCCAAATTACCCCAACCAAACTCCCTCTTAAAAAAATATTAATTTCAAGATAATGTATCCTGATGGTAAAACGGTATATTTCATCGGAAATTAATATAACGGTTGGCCTTAGATCTAGTGATAACCCTAAAAACATTAATGATTAGTTCAAAACAGTTCTTTGGTTGCTATGAAGATAGTCGTTAATGGGTGGTTTAGGGTGTTTTACCCTTTTGTGCATGTCATCTTTGCGCACGCCATGCTAATCTTCTCTGTATGGTTTAACCCATTAATTTCGAATAAAACAAAAACTAATAAATCTATAATTGCATTAGTGTCCACATATAACTCATCCATCATCATTGGCTCAATTTTATCGACACCAAAAGGCCAACCACTTGTCAATAATTCAGTTCTTGTGCCTCGCACGTGACTCCATAGCACGAGTCAAGTGTGTTGCATATCAGTCACGTTTAAAGAGTGGACCCTAATATTGCATTTACTGATAAGATGGTCCTAAGAAAGATGCATTAAAAGTGTTTTACACTTATTCAACTTTCTACCTCTGAATGTGCAATATTAAAGTGAGTTTAAGAAGTAGATAGATATGCTCAAGATTAGAACATGTCTTAGTCAATGAGAATGCCATTTTGATATTGTCATAGTCAAATTTGTACCGTTAGTTAAAGTAGTAATTGTTAGCTAAACGCTAATCATAACCCATAAAGTTGAAAATTATTAGCAAACTTGCTTTTATTTTTCAGAAAGAAAACAAAAATACTTTTTATGATTTTGGTTAATAACTATTTTACGTTTGTCTAAAAATAATTTTCTACGTGATAGTTTTAAAAAGGGGCAATAATTATATTGTGTACTTAAATGTAATCTTTTCTTTAACTAAAGGTGTTTGTTTTTCATAAAGAAGCTCTTAACAACCTCTTAATCTGAACCGTTTAGACGCGGTCAGACATTTTGGTCGTTCAGACCGTTTGTTTTTTTTTTCCCGTTTAGAGGCAGTAAAATGGTCTAGACTTGAGAGGGATGTCTGAATGCCTCTTGTTGCCTCTTGCTAACACAAAAAAGAAAACAAAAAAAAAAGTAGTACGAGCAAGCAAATGTGCGGTTCAAACATGAATTTTTTTTCCCGTTCAGATGCGGTCAGATTCAGATATTTACGCCTCAGATTCAGATTAGTTGAAGTTACGTATAACAACCGTTGTTAGTAATAATAAAATGAGTAGATAAAGTAACAATTTTGAAACGAAATTGGTAATAAACAATTACAGTATATTTTTCAAACTATAGCACAGTACACATCAATTATTTGGCTGTTGGCTTTTGAAAAATGGTATAATTGAAAACATATAATAACTTTTTCTATTATACATTAACATACTAAAATCATCTTCTTGTTAGGAAAATGTTGTAAACAACAACTTGGTTGTTGACAATGAGAATAAGTTTGTTAAAACCCATAATCATCAAAGCTACGGTGAGCATGGCCAAGAGATACACATATGCATACCTTTAAGCATCATACGTAGGGTATGTTTGGCAAAAATAGATTGTGCTGGTGCTGGTGCTGGTGCTGGTGCTGGTGCTGTTGCTGAAAAAGATTATAAAAAAAAATTATTTTTATAAGCTACATGAAGTAACCTATTATTTTCAGAGATTATGAAAGATTATTTTTCTTATAATCTCTTATAAGTTATGTTGCCAAACATAGATTATTTTTGAAGTAGCTTATTTTTTTAAAAAATAAGCATAATCTCTTAATAATCTTGTGTGCCAAACATAGCCGTAGTATACCTGTTTTTATGTTTTTATAGTTTAACATTAAGTGCATACAATTTGCTTTTAAAAATAAAACATATCTTTTAAGATGTTTCTGATCTACCACTCATCGTAAGCAATTCATTACGGTATCATTTAGAGCATCTTTGGTAGAGAAAAATTCATAGAAATGAAATGAAGTAGTGATTAGAAATTCAAAGAATAGAAATGAGTAGAGAATTTTGATGAATTCCACTTTTTGGTAACAAGAGACTTGAGGAGGGAAATAAGCAATAAATTGTGTTTTTTAATAATCTTTTTATGAAAAAAAAAATAAATAAAAAATTTGAAAACAACTTATAGAAGAAACTTGCATTACAACAAATGCCATGAAAATCATTTTACAAAGAGGTCTTTTCTTGAGAAACCCCAAGTCTCAGTCCCGTGATTTCCCTAGTGCACCATTACCACTGTACCAAACACGAGAAATTGACCATTTACATTTCTTTGGTTTGATTTCTTGCTACCAAAACAAGAAAATTCTACTGAGACCAAAGAAAGCACACATAAGTTGAGGATTTTGTTTTTTAGCAATAAAAAACATTTAAACAGAAAGACAAAAGTGTGTATTGCTGTAAAGAAATTAATAATAACAGTGTAGTCCACATGCATGCCCCCACCATTGATGACATGGATATTATATATATAGGGGTAATTCTTAAAAGAGGACAAAAAGTTAGATAGTGATCACTTTGAGGTACAAAAATAAAGTCTCTTCCTAATTTGGTCATGTGCGAATGTGCGAATGTGCGATTTCATCCAATGTGCGACAAGTGTCCGCTTTTTTAATAATAAAAGTACATTTGATTTGATACTTTGTCTGAACTTTGACTTTGAATTTTTGTTTAAATGACAAATATACCCCTCTTTAAATATAAATAAATATTACTAGTATCACATTATCTTTTTCATTCTCCTCTCTCTTTCATCACCACTCACCACTGCCTCCAGACAATCATATATTCCGGCGACATCCATTTATTCCGGCCAATTTATTTTTCTCAAAAAAAAAATTGTCAGTGGGCATCAATATTTGTCGAAGTCACTTTCAATAATTTTTTTCTAACCATTTTATAACCACAGCCAAAAGTACAATGCATCTGCAATTTTTTTTTTTTTTTTGAACTAATGCATCTACAATTCAATAAGACAAAAAAACACTATCCCACTTGAGACTAAACCCACCACAGAAACATAAATGACAAAAAAATGAAGCTACAACCAAAGATCTCATTTTTTTTTTCTTTCCCATACAATAAAAGCTCTTAAGATCATTCAAGATCTCAGATTTGGCATTCATTACAATTGATCTTTTTAGATCTGCACCAAAAATCATCACCGATCATCATTTATTTTAAGCATAGCTTCTCTTTTTATATTCGAAATAATTAAAGAAAAAGACATTAATCTTTCTTTTCTCTCGGTTTGAGCACAAAAAAAATATATATATGTAAACCTACCCGAGACCCTCTTCAAAGATCTTGAAGCATAAACCACAAGTTTCTTTTTACTCTTATTTGTTAGATCTACTTTTCGCTGGTAGTGGTAGTTGTTGGCGGATCCGATGGTGGTGGTGGAAGGTGGTCGCTGGCGAGTTAGATCTAGTGGTTTGGTGGTGGTGGAAGAAAGAGTAGAATGAAAAAGGCAGTGGAAGAAAGAGTTAGATCTAGTGGTTTGGTGGTGGTGGAAGAAAGAGGCAGTGGTGAGTGGTGATGAAAGAAAGAGTAGAATGAAAAAGATAAAGTGATACTTGTAATATTTATTTATATTTAAAGAGGGGTATATTTGTCATTTAAACAAAAATTCAAAGTCAAAGTTTAGACAAAGTATCAAATCAAATGTACTTTTATTATTAAAAAAGCGGACACTTGTCGCACATTGGATGGAATCGCACATTCGCACATTCGCACATGACCAAATTAGGAAAAGACTTTATTTTTGTACCTCAAAGTGATCACTATCTAACTTTTTGTCCAGAATTACCCCATATATATATATTGGATTTATATTTCATGCAAACTATGCCACAATCAATATCTCCCCTCACTCCAGCCCACATAATAAAACACAACCAAAATCTCTCATTTTCTTCCACAAACAAGCCATGGAGAGCTATGCATTAGCTCTTTCAAGATCCACTCTAAATCCAAAACCTTCTACGCAAATCACTCGAAATTCCATTCCGAATAGCGTACCACTTTGGCAGTGTTGTTGTAGCAGCAACTATAAAAGCGCAAATTCAAATACTAATTCAGTGCCCTCTTTTGGCTCTGGCTCTAGATACTTGGTTAATAATTCTTCTTTTTTGTCTCCAAAACGGGTTCGCAATGATTTGGAGGTTGTCAAAGCAGCTGCTTCTACTCCTGAGAGTTCGGATGAGTCTGTTAAAACAGTTGAGATTAGTCGGACTTTACAGCTTGCAGCCATGTTTGGAGTATGGTACACATTAAACATCTACTTCAACATCTTCAACAAGCAGGTTTCTTAGCTTCTCAATTGTTATATATAAATGTGCACAGGTGCATAACCCAAACGCCTGCTGTTTGTTGCCTAATTTGTGCAAAATTAACTAAAAATGTTTCAACGGTAGTGAGCAAAAAAAAAAAAAAAAAAAAAAAAGTGGACTTGTGTCGGGTATCTTCCATCTGCTGTTGAATATTAGATTCTCAGGGATAGGGGCCGGGTTGAGTGAAGGGGTGTTGCAACTTTGACTATATTTAGTTGTGACCACATAGGAGTAACAATTTTTGCTTTTCCAAAAACATTATTAACATATCAAATGCATAAACAGTAATTAAATAACTTTAAGGTAAAAAGGATCTATACATACCATCTGGCTGTGGTTACCAATCATAGGTTGCTGGTTCAAGTCGTATAAGGACATATGTGTAGGTATTTCGATTTTCGAAACAGGGTATCAAAGGAAGGCTATAGTTATATGTGAATAAATATTCAGACTAATTTGGTTTCGTAACAGGTTCTCAAAGTTTTCCCGTACCCAACGACAGTTACAACATTTCAATTTGGGTGTGGTACTCTCATGATTTTGATTATGTGGACACTTAAACTTCATCCAAAACCAAAGATTTATAAGTCACAGGTACATATACAGTTATATTACTAGTTCATTATGTCACGAATATATCATAAATTAATCCCTATGTACCTGATGTTCAAATGGCGGTATGTCAGATTGTACCTGTCCTAACATTGGCAGTGGCTCACACAATGGGAAACCTGTTAACTAATATAAGTATAGGAAGAGTAGCGGTTTCTTTCACTCACACAATCAAAGCCATGGAGCCGTTTTTCACCGTTCTATTCTCCACCCTGCTACTTTCTGAGGTCAGTAATTCATGCCAAATCATTAAGATTCATATTGGAATTTCCAATAATTTTCTTCTGTGATTCTTAAGTGTGGAATTTATGTAAATGCATAGAGACCGACATTATGGGTTGTTGCATCTCTTGTACCTATTGTGGGTGGTGTGGCACTGGCCTCCTTCACTGAGGCGTCATTTAACTGGTTTGAAACGAAACTTCATTATACTTAAAGTCAGATTGTGAAATGGAATCAGACTTGAACTCATGTGAGTTTTTTTTTAATACAAACACAGGATCGGTTTTGGGAGTGCAATGGCTTCTAATGTCACCAACCAATCTCGTAATGTACTTAGCAAAAAGTTTATGGTCAGGAAAGAGGTAACTATTTATCAACACTTATTCCATCATACTTTTTGGTAAAATCGAGTGCTTAACTAAGAAGCTTACATGGACAGGAAGCTCTGGATAACATCAATCTTTTCTCGGTTATGACAATTATAGCTTTCTTCCTCTTGATCCCATTTGCATACTTATTAGAAGGTGTCAAGCTTACTCCGGAATACCTACAATTTCTTGTGAGTTTAGTCATAGAATTAGATTACTTAAATTAGAATATATTCAAGTGCTCCGGATCTTAAAAGCAAGGTATTCTTGTAACATTTTTACTACAGGGAAGTCAAGGTGTAAATGTAAAAGAATTATGTGTGAGATCTGTTCTTGCTGGTATATGCTTCCATAGTTATCAACAGGTAAAATTATATACCGATTTAAAACATCAAAATTTTATCTTCCACATCCTGTCAATTGCAGTTGATCATTTTATTCTGATTTCTTCGTATCACATAATTACTTTTAGAAGGTGCTATGCCAAACACCTTATTATTATTACTATATACTATACAAGAATCTAATGACCAACAATGTCTTTGAAAACAGGTTTCATATATGATACTAGAAATGGTATCACCTGTGACACACGCTGTGGGGAACTGTGTGAAGCGAGTAGTGGTCATAATATCGTCCATTCTGTTCTTCCGGACACCAGTCTCTCCTGTCAACTCCCTTGGTAAAAATGGCTTCTACACTGCTAAATGCTTAAATAATTGTTACCACGTGGATCTTTTATAAGACCAATTATTGAATCTGGGATGTTTTTCAAATTTCAGGAACTGGTCTGGCCCTAGCTGGAGTCTTCCTGTATTCAAAAGCAAAACGAATAAAGCCAAAGGCAGAGTGAATGCAACTACAAGCAAAATAAGATGCATAACTGAATTTGCCTTGGAAACATTGTGTATACACATTGATAAGTTCCAAAAATAACACTAATAGAAACTGATAATGATTATAAATTACTTTGTGCAATGTCCCTTTAGATCGAAATGCATTGGAAACATTAATCATGTGCGACTATTTGGTAAAAGAAACTTATGAACCATACTTGAAATCACAATTTATCATAAGATAAAAAAACGGAATGCCAACATAAATATAGAACAAGTTTTTTAATTAAAGGGGTGGTTAGAATTGCAGAAGAAGAGAGGATCTTAGCATTGCATATATGCAACTACAAGTTCATACAAAAGCTTTACACATAGCCATCCGATATTAAAACCACAAGCCACCTACGTTAGCACCTCCCAAAAGAAAATATATAGCTAGACGCATCTAAGTGAGTCATCACACTATCTTACTCTTCTGCAACATCTTAAATAGACCACATAATAGACACATTAACACGCCCCATCATACTATCTCGTTCACCACAAAAGAAGATAAAAGAGCCAACAGTCCCACAAAATGCACCACTGCCGTCAGCTGATCAGCATCATATTCCTTACTGTTGAGAATTTCTAGCTGCTGCTCGCTCCATCATTAACTCGTGAAAACTGCGAGCAGGTGCGCCACTGTTAAACCTCTCTGGGCTGCGGCTACGATCACGAGACCCACCCCATCCCGAACCACTATTGTTGGGTGGACTTCTACTCCTGTCACGCTTCTCTCCAGCATTGCCGATGCTATCATGAAAGCTCTTAGCCTGATACCCACCACCACCTCCATCTCTGTCACTGCAATCAAGATTCATCTATGCATAAAGGCCGAATTCTTATTAATCTCAAATTTTAATTTAAAAGAAATGTTTTTGTCATGATACCTGCCACGGCCTCCAAAGCTATTACCCCTTCCACCATAGCCTGAATCATAACCTCCACCACTACGACCACCACCACTACCATAGCTAGAACCACCATCAGAGCTCCACCGTCTAGACCTCCCACCGCCCATTCCACCACCACCACGTGAAGCCATTTCCCGAATTTCTTGAGGGACATGCTGATTTGCTCCTTCCAAGATTTTCACAAGATCTGAAGCATATTTAGCATCTTGGTCTCCAAAAAACGTATAAGCCTCTCCTGTAGCACCTGCCCTCCCAGTTCTTCCAATCCGGTGTACATAATCCTCCACCCCCGTTGGGAAATCAAAGTTCACCACCACCCTGTAATCCATTAACATAAACATTAAACCATGGAGGGTATTTTGCATATATACCCTGCTTTTAACAGACCTTTATCTTTGTCTCAATTTAGTCATTGTACTATTTTTTGGTAAATCTGAGTCATTAAAAGATGATTTTGTGTCCCATTCAGGTCATTTTGTAACCCGCTATCTTACTATATTCAAACAAGACTTCACAAATTTATACGATTAACATTTTTATACACATGTTTATCCCTCGTCAAATATCAATAATATATCAGTTTTAGAGTCGATTTTAATGAGTTCTTGCTTACAAAACAACTCAAATGCAACACAAAGCAGTCCTTTGATGCACATATGTAAAAAAAGTACAATGACTAAAACTGGACAAATGATAAACGCCATACATCATTCCTGATCTAAGAGCAAGATTACAAACCTGATATCTTTGACATCCAGTCCACGAGCAGCAACATCAGTTGCTACGAGCACAGGAGACTTGCCTGAGCGAAACTGACTCAGAACCTGATCTCTTTCACTCTGATTTTTGTCTCCATGAATGGCAGCAGCACCAAATGGTCGGGTCAAATTACGAGCCAGCAGATCACACATCTTTTTTGTTGCACAAAATATGATTATCTTCGATCCTGGTGTTTGAGATCTAATGATCTGCTCCAGTCGTCGGTTTTTCTCCATGTAAGTCAGAACCTCAACATGCTGCAAGTGAACATCAAAACCAATCACCAGATACAGACATATAGTAATCTCATACATATAAGGATGTAACAAATTTAAAAAGATCATACTTGTGTGATAGATTTGTTGGCAACAAGCTCATCAACATTTCCAATGTTGACTTGAACTGGATTTACCAAAAAATCAGCTGCAATTTTGCGAACTTCCTTCGGCCACGTGGCAGTGTACATAAGAGTCTGACGATGGGTAGGAACGGCACTAATTATTTTCCTGATTTGCGGTTCAAATCCCATGTCCAACATTCGGTCTGCTTCATCCAAGACTAAATATGAAACCTGACTAAGGTTAACCTTTTTCATCTCAAGAATATCATTCAAACGACCAGGAGTTGCAACCACAATGTCTGCGCCATGCTCCAGTTCTCTTAGTTGGGGACCCTTTGGTGCTCCTCCATATAAACACTTCAATTAAAAGACGATTATAATTTAACATCAGTACAAGCCTAATTCATTAAAGCACTGTTTCAACAATAGACTGGTGCCAGAATTCAACTAAATAATGATAAACATTTACAGTTACATCATAAAAAATGTAGGTGGTGACTGGTGGTAAACTTAACAGAAAATCCCTGCCAGTATAATAGGCTCTCCTGGTTATTTAGTCTGTAGATGATGTAAAATGAATCCCAAATATCAACAATAATAAAAGTGAAGACACGGGTGAAGCAAAAAGACCTTTTAAAGTGCGGCGTATATTTACATGACAAAGAGTTTAACAGAACTTGTTATGCCTTATCAATAAGAAAATCTTTTAAACTCAAATTATTTTACTCGTGACTATGATATATATTTTAAAGCCAACATACCGTGCAAGATATTTTTGATGATTTTCCAAATTTCAAAGCTTCATCTTGTATCTGAGTGGCTAATTCTCTTGTGGGTGACAAAACCAATACAGTTGGACCCATTTTAGAATTATTGCAGGTTACTTTAAGATGCCTAAATCCAGGAATCAAATAACCCAGGGTCTTCCCGGAACCTGTCTTAGCAACTGCTACAATATCACGACTTCGTAGAGCAATTGGCCATGACTGTGCTTGTATGGGAGTTGGGGCAGTGAACCCAGCCCGGAGTACCTGGAAAAGAGCAGATGTATGCAAAATATCTTCAAAATATTTTATTTGGTTTGGTTTCTATTGGGGATTATGTACGCTAGCAGGAGGCCTCTTCTTCAGTCAGACCAAGTGGCAAACTGAATCATCACCATCAAAGGTACCACCACAACCATGGATGATTCGGAAAGCCATTTCTCAAAATTGGTCCACCGCATAAGAGTACTCCAGCATGTATGCAATCCCCTAAGAAATAGGTGGTACAGCATATGAATGTAACACAAGATGATCGTGACCATCAGGAGCTGCATATAGACAGCAGAGTTATACCTCCCTAAGCAACTCAGAAGGGAAACCAGTTTCTTCAAATGATGTAAACGGTGGGGGAACATCGTTTCCCTGAATATGTACAAACATGTATCAGTAATTTTGAAAACATATAAACAGTTCATAATACAATACATTACTATATACCATCTACCACACTTCAATACTTATAATAATGACACATTCCCTAGTCACTACATCATTAGGTTCTAAATTCAAGTCAACTACAAGTAGCGGCCCTATGAAGATAGGAAGAAATTCACTTAATTTAGTTCCATCACCGTTATTACCTATTGCTATGCCCCAAAAAATATACCAGAAATTATTACGAAATGGAAACCAAAGACTGTTTTTAGACATTATCTGCGTTCCTCCATATTAACCATAATCTACTCAAAGAAAAGAAGTACCAGTTCTTTACAAAAAACCAAATTCTGTTCCATATTTAGCAAATCTGAATAATTTTATAAAATACAAAATACAAAATAAATAAAAAAATACACAAAAGTTGTCCGGGTCAACCAGACCAAAAACTGTAGTGATCCATTACCTCTACTTAACACCAACAATATTAATAGAACAAAACTCGTTCGTCAAAGTACATAGACAAACTGAATGATATAGGCTATCAGATGCTTACAGATACAGTTATCTCATGCTTCAGGCGATAAGCATCTGGGGATAAAACACTTCCAGCTGATGGAAAATTAACCCGAGCAGGAGTTTCCTCCGTTTTGAAAGCAACCGTCTCTTTTGGGGGCTCATAGCTATGATCAGATCCGCCGTTTGTAGTCTAA
This sequence comes from Chrysanthemum seticuspe, assembly GCA_019973895.1. Classification (NCBI taxonomy): domain Eukaryota; kingdom Viridiplantae; phylum Streptophyta; class Magnoliopsida; order Asterales; family Asteraceae; genus Chrysanthemum; species Chrysanthemum seticuspe. The sequence goes on from BPTQ01000002.1 coordinate 204,335,402, forward strand.
CACAAAATTATAACAATCAATAAGTTAGTATAAAACAATAGCACAAAGTATCTCGAAGATAAAAAGTCTAAAGTAAGTTTTTTCAAGGTTTAGAGACACTTCTCGTGTTTGAAATATATGGTTTGGAAAACAACCTCGTCGTCAGCTTTAGTTTCAGAAGGAAGCTCTGACCCACCATTGCCATTACTTTCATGTCGAACATCATCACCCGCAACACCACTATCAGTCTCTGGAGCATCTGAAGAAACAACGGCATCTGAAGACTGCTTTTCGGTAACATCAGGCTCGGGAACTAAATCCTTAGGCCTCTGATATTGGGTTACATTAGTTACGGGATTCCAAAAGTAAAGGTTCCCAGTTCTACCATCAACTAAACCTCTCCATGGCTTCGGAAGAGTCGGATCTTCTGGTGCATAACGGGGTCCAGCAGCAGCCATATCAGCAGACCAATCTCAAGTATACTACACAGATACACCAAACAAACAAAAATATCAGACAGGATAGATACACCAAACAAACAAAAATATCAGACAGGATGTATAAACGACTAAAAAAAAGAGAGAGATCAACATAAACCAACCCGAGCAAGTTAAACTAGCAAAGAATCGCAATTAACATAACAAATTATGCATTTGAAATAAAATAAAACTAATCCAGTATTCTACATTTTCACCATGGCTTAAACAGGACAAAATATAACCTATACACAAAACGCTGCTCCTAGCTCACATATATACCCAACTATTCTACAGCTTGCAACGCGTCATTTTAAAAATACAAAACACAACCACCTCAACATAATATCGCCCATGAAACCATAAAAACACGCTAATTTCCCTAATAAAAAAGCCGAATAACCTTATAATTGTCCACGCCTAAAATGACCTTCCACGCATACAATACACAATCTGCATGCATCAATTTAAACAACAATCCTCCTTCAAAAAATAATAACCACATCCGCATTGACATTAGGGTTTAAACAAGGAACAAAAAGTCACATTACAACAAAACCGAAACAGTAAACCCTAATAAAACAAAATAAGTCAAATACGGGTCCTTAATATACCGGGACGTGTATCGATTAAAATAATTAGGTCAAAATAAAAAAGAGGGAAAATGTAGGGTTGAAGGTAAACCTTTATCTCTCCTGGTTGTTTGTTTGTTTGGATATTTAATTTAATTAGAAGATAAAGAGGAAAAAACGGTTCGCCGGGGAAGCGAATAGAAAATGATCGGAGTGTGACGACTGACTCACTGACTGACTGAGGGTTTGCGTAAATTATTTATTTATAAAAAGGGTGGGTGGGTTGGGGTGGGACAGTCTAGTGAGTGACAACTAAGTACGGGAGGCGTATGGGTTTTTTTTGGCACTCGAGTGTTTGAGAACCCCAAGTCAAAATTACTCCGGTTTAAAAGTAACTAGTTGGATAGCGGATACCTATGCATAGCAACAGCGATAAGTATAGTTATATGTGATTGCTTAACCGTTTAGTAAATTCGTTTTACAACACTCTGAATGTATATGTTTTAGTTGTATGTGTTTGTTTGGGTTTCTCGTACCTTCGGCTTGACATCATTATTCCCGCATATAGAAAAACACTCGTAAACTCTTACCCATAAAACATTCTCCCCAAAAGTATATTATTTTGACGAATCAATATTGTATTCATTGAAATAAACATTAAAGTTGTAAAATTTTGAATCAAAATAAAATAAGCCCACTAAAAATGTAAAATCTAAAAACTAATAAAAATATATCAAAATAAATATTGAAAATAAGCATACCATTTTAAAAGATATGTTGAAATTAGAATATAAAAAAATAAATAGATAAAAAGATATTTCATTTTAAAAGTAAAGGTTAATTTTTTGTTAAGAAGTGATACATGTCACCCACTTATTGGAGCTCATTATCTTAATTTTTGGTTAGCTGTTAGACTTGGAGTTTGTTAATAAGTGACACATATCACCCTATAATTTGAGCTCCTTATTTTAATTTTTGGTTAAAAGTTACGCTTTGAGTTAGGATTAGGTTATCCATGCATTATAATATAATATAGATACACTAATCTCTCGCCTCTAAAATTATTATATCTGCCACAAAAATTACACAATTTAAAAAAAGTGGGATAACTACTCTTTTTACTAATCAAATATTATTCTCATTTACTAACTTTTTTATAATTGGTCGACAAAAAAACACTACTACTCTCTTTCTAAATAATTGTCATGAGACAAATATCACACAGTTTAAAAAAAGTGAGACAATTATAATTTTTAACCACTTAAATATAATATTCCTTCACTAAATTATCTTTTTATTACTTAAAATAAAAAGTGTGCAATCTTTTTTAGACATTTCATAAAAAAAATATGGACTATAATTTTGAAACGGATGAAGTATTTTAGAACACCTTAAAATGGAATAAGGACAACAATTTTAAGACTAGAGGAGTATTATATTTCATACCAAATTATCTTTTATACATTACAATTTTTATGTTTGTCAAAACTAGTTGCACGAGTTAAAGTGAGATTCATGAAGTTAGCTAATAGTTACTGCAAATCAGCAATAGTTGCGGTTAGAGTTAAAACGTAGGGTGCGTTTGGTTTCTTGCTATGAATCACAATGGGTATATGGTGGAATAGTAATGGAGGGTATAATGAAACTGCCTACACACATAAGATATAAGGAAACCTTCACATTTGGGTATCCTCAATCCATTGTGGTGGGCCCCATAATCAAACAAACAAAAGTCATAGATTCATACTCATACACCTCAATAAAACGGGCCCTTGGTGTATGAGAACTTGAGCCATTATTTCTATGGATATGAGACAAATTAGTTGAATTTTTGGATTATGGGTGTAAAGTAATTAGGACACTGTCAGCTCGCCTCGGGGTTTTAATCCAACACCAAGAAGCTCTGGCATGAGAATAAGTATATGCTTGGTATGAGATATGCAATAATATAGGAAGGAGAGATAGTCTATATTGGAGTATGTGAATGTATGTTCTTCAACTGAGTGAAGAACCATATTTATGCTACTTGGCCTTAGCTCCACGACACGAGTATTGTGAAGATTGAATTGCCGTCTAGGCGCAACAGCCAAATCGCCGATGATGGCCAGGGCGCTGCTTTTGGATGTTATCTTGTCACGATGTCGTAGGTGGCCGTTGTGAACCACTCTGCTATATTCGTACACTATCGTATAATAGAGTTAGGGGGTGTTTCTTTTTTCTTTTATTCCCACTTAATGAGTGGGCCCATCCCTTATTCCTTTTTAACAGGAGAACTCTCAAAAAATACTATCTCTTAAATAAGGCCCACATCACTTATTTTGGTAAACACCCTCTTAATCATCTATAGTCTCCTCCCAACAAGACTCACCTAAGGGTGCTCACGGTCTAAAAACCAGACCGAACCGGCCAAGACCGGACCGGACCGAGACCGAGTTAGGCAAAAACCCTAGGCCGAGACCGAACCAAATGTGGTCGGTCTGGTCTCGGTCCGGTCGGTCTTTCGGTCGGTCAGGTCCAAATAGGTCAAATGTCCTGTTTGTATGCCGGACCGGACTGGACCGGTCCGGACCAAGACCGAAACAATAAAAAACCCCATACCGAGATCGGACCGTTGGTCGTTCGGTCCGATCGGTTTTGTCGGTCGATCCGATCAGTTTTGTCGATCGACCGGACCGTTGGTCGTTCGGTCCAGTCGGTTTTGTCGGTCGATCCGATCGGATTGCTCACCCTTAGACTCATCATGAAATCCTTGAAATGAATTTCACAGATTCGTTAGTATGTTAATGCGCTGTCACTGGTCAATGATGAATGATACATCATGTATCCTTTCATGATTAGGGACGAGGATCTCCCCAATATAGGTTTGTCAATACACGTGCTTTATAATTGCAATATTAGACTTTACACCAAGTAAAGATTACCATTTTTATGGCTGAGATCAACTGATCATCACTATTAAACAAAATTTATTTTAGATGTGTCACCAATAGTGATATTCAACATTTTCATGCCTATTTGGTAAAAAAATTAATAACAACCAAATTTTGCATACATTAGACAATAAAAATAGCATACAAGGCTACATAAGTTTCACATTTCACCACCATTTGCATAGAGTCTTGGCGTCAAGTGTGCAGAAGATGCAAAGGCAAAATAAGTTCAACGATAAGCTAGCAATAAATAAGCATCACAAAATAAATATGTTACACAATAATTAGCCAATACAGTTTCAGTGACTTAGAAGCCAAGGAAGGGACACTGCTTCCGAGCATGTTCTGGTATCAGTTTAGCCAGAAGTTCCAAAGACGCACCTTTTAGCTCTGTCAATGGTCACACACCTAGCTGTTAACAGTGATTCTTACAATGGGAGCCGTAATGACAGGAAAAGGAAAGAACTAACCTTGAGGTTTGAAATTAAAGAGTGGTGGCAAGGGACGGCCGTTCGGAAGACGAGTATTTGGATCACGAAGTTCATTAAAGAACGGGTGGATACATGCCTCCAACTGATTCAAAAGTTGTATTTCATGAGTCACGTATATAACTTCCTTATGTCACTTCTGTAGTGCCCCACATCCCATTAAATTTTTAATCACTTTATCCCATGAAAATTTGCAAGATTTACACTTTTACAATTTAATTCCAGTTACAATAAGAAAAGATAATCGATTAATGAATTCTTGAGTATATTAGACCTCCGCAAAACAAGAATTCCGTAAACCATGATATTGCAACTTTCATGGGATCCTTAATAAATTATTGCCAATATGATCAGCTATTAGGGCAACTTATGAAGCAAGAACATGTATACACAAGGAATTAAAAACGAAGACACCATAAATGACATAATTTTCCATTTAGGTGAACGAGAGAAGGTATGATGCACTTACAGCGGTGCATCGCAAGTTAGGTGAATACTGAAGGAGTCTGGACACAAGATCTACAGCTTCTGGGGGCGTCCGCTTGTGGAAAATCTATGTACGACGAATATATGTCAATAAAGTGAACAAATTACAGTCACAATACGAAGGGAAGTGGATATAAACCGCAAGGTACTCACTTTGTGCCATGGGTGAGCTTTGATTTGAGGGAACTTGAATTCTGTGTAGTTTGGATTCATGCATTTAATTTCTTCACGGGTCGGTGTACCAAGGACCTACAGAGATGATAACGAAACGTATGAATAAAAGAAAGGAACAAATAAGTATAACAGACATACTGTTTTGTAAAAAAGAATGCGTATAACTTGCCTTAATGATTTCCACAAGTTGGTCAACTCCGCTCTCACCTGGAAACAGAGGCTAAGAATGCGAAATGGCACAAAAGGAGATTGTAAATGAGCATAGAAATCCAGAATACATCAACAGATTGAGTAAAGAGAGGGTGTTATTGAAACGCACCTGTCCTAGAAGCAATTCAGCAAGGACACAACCGACAGACCATACATCAATTGCAGTTGTGTATTCAGTTGCCCCGAAAATGAGTTCAGGTGCACGGTAATATCGAGAACAGATATAAGATATATTTGGTTCGCCTTTCACCTGTTTCATACAAGCAAGATACAATAAAATTTAAAATAACGCAAGAAATTCTTGCAACTTAATAGAGACAAGTTAAAAATAAGTAGGGAAACATTGCAACTAGGGAAAGGATAGTACTGTTTCAAACATAACCTAAAACATATTACCAGAGCTTTTGCACTTCCAAAGTCACAGAGCTTGAGCTGATGATTATGAGGATTGACCTGCAAAGCAGATTTTTCACGTTGTAACGAATTCTACTAGTAAAATTCAGGCCTTTATTCCCTTTCAACTTTTGGGTAAAAGATTTAGATGCAAACCAGAAGATTTTGAGGCTTGATGTCTCGGTGGCAGACGCCAATTGCATGAATATATGCCAGTGCTCTGAACATCTAAAAGACACAAAAGTATCACGTTAATTCATAATATACGTATGAGAAATGGATGTGCCATTTCGTGAGTTCAGAAAACAAAATTAAACTCATAGGAACATGATAGGGCTACCAACAGGCTATGTGAACAGAAATTAGCATGAAGAAGAGTTTTACATGAAAACATACCTGATAAGTGTATAGTTTGACATAAATCATAGGCATCCGTTGATTTGCCTTGCTATAGTGTCTTGCTACACGATAAGCTGTCTCGGGAACATATTCTAGAACCAAATTGAGATAAAGCTCATCTTTGTCTGTCGTAGAGAAGAAGCAGTGTTTAAGTGAAACGACATTAGGATGATCAAGAAGTCGCATCGTTTGCAACTCCCGATTCTTGTATCGTTTATCCTGCAATACTTTCTTTATCGCAACGGCTTCTCCAGTTTCTAAGCATTTGGCCTGCAAAAGTAAATCTTGATGCGTAACTTGTAAACCAATCTTGCCAATTCAGAGATGTTGCTTGAATAATTACCTGAAACACAATTCCAAAGGAACCCTGGCCAACGACGCGCTCAGCCATATAGCTAATGGTCTGAAATATTGAGTGGAACAAGTTAAAAATGAAGAATAAGCATGAGGTATCTTAAAACAATAAAACCTACTTGAGGCATTTCAGAAGTATATTACATATATCTATTACATTAAGTTACACCTAAAGTACTACCTAGAATTGAAACAAAAGACTAGCTTGGATCCCTTTCTTTTAAAACCATAATAATTAGTACTTATAAAGCAATTTACTATGATAAAATTGGCATACTTTAAGCATAAATTCAATAAACACCATGAATTAAGAATCTAGAAAAAGTTCTGTGTTTCAAAGGTGCAAATTTTCATTCAGTTTATGTTACAGAAATCACTAATTTCTCAGATCGACCATAGGTCTAGCAAACCTTCTGTTATTTGCATATATGGCCATCCCATGAAGCAACTGGAAACTGAGCTAAGCAATCAATGACATGACAAGAGGCTAGTTCAAGTAAGATGCAAAAGCAAATAAGAGCAAATGTGGAATCCATTGCTAAACTAGAATGTCTAAGTAATTAAAATGTTGAAAGAACGGAACCTACTATTGAGAGACATACTAATAAAACATTAACACTTGTAGGAAGTATATTGTTCATTCCGCACACTAACAAAGTGATCGACAGTTACCTGTTTGGGTTGACCATTTCTACCTCCAATAGTAGTAACAATAATGTGACCAGTTTCAGTGCCATTTCCATCTACCACAGTTGCCTCCATTTCCTACAAGAAGCCAGTTTTATGAGAAATTGTAGTAGAGATGTACACAACGAACATACAACAAAATATAAGAGTATATTATTCTGAATAGACCAGGAACAACCTTTTCCACTTTGTCATCTCTGATTTTCATTTCATTGATTTCCTCGGGTAATTTGTCAACAAACATAGAATCGCCATCGACTTTATCAACTGCTACTGCAGCCATTTCACTAGAAGCCATGTTGTAGAGAACCAAGTTGAAGAATGTATTTTAAATCACTTAAGCACCATCCATGTTATTAAAGCACCTGTATAAAAACAGAATTACAAGGCACTTTTTAATAACTACTAAATAAATGGCTATAATCCAGCATTATAAGACATACAGAATAACAAGATATGCGTTAGTAACAGACTGCAAAATGGCTATAATCCACAAACATGAATCAAGATCTATCAGTCAACGAATACGACGAGGCATTAAGTGGGAATTTTCTGATCCGGCACCTAGCAATTATACTGATGCACTATGTTCACAAGCCATGCTGCAGTGCCAAAAACTGTACTATTATTTGTTTTATTTTGTTTTTATTGGGAGGAATTTTCTTACTTCCCTTATATACACTTCAGATATTTTAACTAAGGTTGGACATTTTCTCTAAACTTTTGCGAAGACATACATTGCATTTATTCAGGGGAACATGGAAAAATACTAGCCCCCTCAGCTTATGGCATTAAAGTAAACACTGCACTAACTAGCTAGAAACAGCAGTTGCGGCCAGAAAATAACCTAGAAGAAGTCAGCCTTGCTTCTTCTTAAGTCATTAACAATCAACTTCTTTGCTCCCATCCATCAATTTCTGAATACATTCTCTCCCCTTCGTTTCTCCTTTCGCTCTTGGTCAAGACATTTCATCTATACTTATTCACAATCAATCTCTCCTCACGTCAGCAGCAAGCTCCAGTGGGAGCAAAGTCATTGCCCCAGTGAAAACTTAGGCAAGGCACCAACACCTACACCCAGAACCCTATATTCCAGACCTGAGATGCTTCTTCTATGTTTCATCATATCATTTAGAGAACGGTTTTGTCATCAAGGGCTTGTCAAAAGATTCCACCAGGCCTAATGGTTATCTAGAATCTTAAAACAATCCTACGTCTCTTTTATTTGGTTGTTAGATTTCTCTTTCACTACTTTCTCAGCAAAAGCTCATGTTGAGTCAGACGCATTAGAATGCACAAGCCGTTTACAACACTTAGGAACACACAAATCTTTGCAACCACGTATTCACTATATTTACATATATCAACAAACAACACTAATGCATTCCAGCTGTGCTTAGGGGTTCAATAACTACATCACGCATCTAAACTATTCTACCTCATCCACATGTACCATGATAAAATCGAGCATATGTTCAAAAATACAAATACGCCAAAAGGGCCACAACTTCAAGCTTATAAGGCGCTCAAATGTTTTATCTCCTACAAATGTGAGACGGGTTGTTACAGAACAACAAAGGCATAACCACATCAACGAATTAGCAGTTTGTCAGTAACTCGTTTATGTATTTAGCCTATTCATTTCTAGCTCCTGTTAAACCATCACAAAACGCTACTGGTAGGGCAGTTCACCTCCTCACAAGAGGTCTATCGTTTAAACCCCGCCACATACACATTCGAGGTAGCAAGGGTCAAAACGGTCACAGGGATACCTAAATTAGGCCGATTAAATCTGAGTTAAAAACTCGCCCTCCTATTAACTTCTCTATAAACTAAATGCCTCAAACTTCCCTCTATAATCACTTTTTCGATTCTTCGCAACAAACATAACTTTATTTTTTTCGCTTAATTTCAAAACTAATAACTCCATCCTCTAATTAATTAATAACTCAAGATCTATACTCTACTCATTTCTTCACAAGTTTATAAACCTAAATACAAAAATATCACAATTAAACAACAAATTAAAATCATAAAAACAACAACTGAAACACATACCTAATTATTTCAGCTAAAAAAATCCACAAAAACACGATCAAATTCACCAACAGATCGTTAAAACAATCAAATTCGTTCGTGTATCGTTTAATTGTGATGAATTAGAAGATTAATTATGTGAGTCAATGATTTTGTGTGTGTATGTGTGTGATGATTTGTTACAGGGCGGATTTGAAATGGTGTTATGAAATGTGGTTATGAGAGAGGTTAGAGGTCCGGATGGTTGTTGTGTGGGGTCAGGAACCACGTGGAAGTCGTTGAATGGTATTAATAATGTTTATTAGGGGGTTTTTTGGCCGTTTATTTTGGGGATGGGATGCTTTGACGGTTGGATTGTTTGTATTACTGGAATTGGTTACATGATTTGTGACTTTTTGTGTTAAAGCATTATTAAGCGGATAAGATTTTTAGTTGGTATTAATGTGATCAAAAGGAATAAGTTATAATTTTATCAAGATAAAATTCTCAAAATAAGCAAAAAAGTCATGTATGATTTTTTATATGGTCATTTTTTTGTGTCTTTTCTCATTTTGGTCATGTTCGATTACTCGACTCTACCCAAATTTTGACACGTGTCATTCTTTTATATTTTTTTTTCAAAAAAGTACATAAGAAATGACACGTGTCAAATTTTGGGTGGAGTCGAGCAGTTGACCAGTCAAAGTCGAGCAGTTGAGCAGCTAAAAGAATGACACGTGTCAAAAATTTGATTGAAATCGAGCAGTCGAGCATGACCAAAATGGGAAAAGGCACAAAAAATGACCATTTAATGGACCATGCATGACCTTTTGGCTTATTTGAGGAATTTTCTCTTTTATCAATGGAGTTGATGCATTTATCATATTTTGTTATGCAAATATTATAATTATGCATTACAGTGTTGTAATATGAGTTTCATAAATTGTATAAAATGGTATTTGCATCAAAAAATATGATGAAAGTATCAACTTCTTTTTATTAAACGTTTTATAGAAAGAGTGGTGATTGGCATATTTAATTGGTATGCCTAATTTTGTACTTCAAAAAATTTTTATATATGTGCCAAAATCAATGATATATGTAAAAAGAAATAAATAGTGTAATCCATGTGTCAAACAATGAATGGAGTAGTCATAATATTAGTCATGTGAAGTAGGTATCTCAATCATTTTCCTTATAGAAATATAAAGCTATTGTTCACATCTACTCCAATATTTATTGCTATTGCTCACTGTTACTATTATTTTTGCTAAAGACACTTAAAATAGCATTATATTTTTGTATCTGATAATTGTTTTTTTGTATTCACTTTAATTATTATACTTATATGTATAAGTTAAAGTGGTTATTGTTTTCTTGATTTTTTTAAAGATGGTCGGTATAACTTGTTGGAAAATTGGTTGGCAAAAGTGACTTTTGACCAACTTTGGACACAATTATCTATATGTATATGTCACATATATGAGTAATAGTTTGTAGGTTTGCGTTCTCCTCGAAGAGAGCTTCGCAATAAGCCTTTATGTGTCCAAAATAGAGTTGATGTGAATGAGATATCGGGTCTTAAAGTTAGGCATTCGGTACCATGCCTAAAGAGGAAAAGTAGTTTATTTTCAATCCCACATCGGTGGGATGAGTAAACTTAGAGGGAGTCTATTGTGTATAAATAGAGGCCCTAATTCCACAAGTTTTACACACATCAAATCAATAGTTATTATTGATTTCCAACATATGGAATACGCATCTCTTAAGATGAAATTCCAGGCAGTTTTGTTAAGTCCGACAGTACAACTTACTGTTTTGGCTGTTGTACCCTGGGAAACAGACGGCGAATCTGTTTTAAGGGAAGCGTGTCAAACACGTGCCTCGGCTTTTAGTGCTTCTTTGTTGATCTCTATTGGTGATCAAGTAAGTCTTTTGACTATTTTATTATTTTATTTAATTATCGTTTATCTGCGTACATTCTGTTTGTATTTAATTTTCTGTTATTTATTTACTGTTAATTTTATTTATTGTAATTTAGATTTTATTAATAAAAGTGTAACCGTTTCCCTACATAACTTGTCCAAATCTCTAACATAACGTAAATTATACCTAAGTGTTGAGGTATTTTTAGTGACATGTTATGAAAAAAGAACAATCTTCGGTTATCGTAACAAATTGGTTAAAAACGTCGAAATTTGTCAATATTTGAGTATAACTTATGTCATGTTATATATTTTGAACGGTTATATCGGTTACCGGTTGAAAACTTAAAAAAATAATAGTCAATACAATAAGTATAATAATCAAAGTGGATAAAAAAAAGTTTAATTACTAAAATAGAAATTTTAAAAAAATACGTTGCTATTTTAAGACATTAACATTTATAGTTATGACGTTAACATTTATAGTTATGACGTTAATATAATACGGGTCCAAGATATTTCCAACTTAATATGGTAAGTTGGTTATGTTTGTTACAAAGTTAACTTGAAAGCATGACTTAACAAAAAAAATCACTAAAATGTTTTTTTTTAAGTTGTTGAGACTGGTACAATTAATTTACTTATAAAGTTATTTTATATACAAAGACAAACAAACAAAAATAATACAATTATTTCACTATAGAGTTATTTTGTATACAAAGACAAACACACAAAATTATTTATAGATATCATACATCTATCGAGACATTTTATCCACAAACAGAGATTTTAAAATGTAATTAAAATCAAACGAGCACCAAGACTTTTTGGGTGCAATTTGTATAAGAAAATATCAACTTTTTATATAATCTATACTACTCATTCATAAAGCATTTAGCACATTGTCTCTTAAATTTTTTTAAAATGTCATTAACGTGTTTTTTAAGCGTTACAATTTTTAATGCATAATGTACATAATACATAACTTTTACTAATTTATCTTCCACAATATTTTAATGTTTCATTTATTATTTCTTTTTAAATTAGTATAATTTTAATGCAAAAATGCACATATAAATAAATATGATGTTAAAATGCATGCAAAACTACAAAGTTCCAAAACTATTATTATATCGTAAGAGTGTTTCGAGAACCAATTAAATAAATTTTGAATTATTTTAAACAAAAATAACCACAAAAGTAAAAACGGTTTTTTGTAAAAATCATGACAATTTTTTGAAGACAAATGATGCAAATGTGTAAAGTGCTAAGTGCTAATTCAATGATTAATATATCAGTATGTTAATTATTATACTTTTCATGGATAACTTTAAATGATTGCTTAAACATGTAAGTTTTTTTTACATTATAAGCATTCTTTTATTTATATCTTCTATCTATATGAAACAAGTATTATAAACAATATTGATGATACAAACATTTTCATAAATATATACTTTACAAGATATATACATTATAAGCACTATTTTATTTATATTTTTTTTATCTATATGGGACAAGTGTAATAAACAATATTAATGATACAAATATGTTCAAAAATATATTTTATTTACTTTGGGGTGTTGATTATTACATATATATTTCATAAAAAAAAATGTTTCTACTTACTTATGACTACGGACCACTATCAACTAATTTGACCATAACCCCATAACATTATTGACTACCAGGACGCAAAATCACGCCACTTTCAATTGTTTTTATATGAATTAGTTTGATATTATCCCTCACTTTTTTTAAAGTTACTCAAACTCATTATGTTTTTGCTATTGGTAAAATTATTGTAAGAGAAAACATAAAATTGAAAACATTTTTTGCCGAAAATTTTATTACTTGATATCCGCCGCCGCAACGCGCGAATACCCTACTATAATATTTTAAAGGGTTAAAATATGCGACATAAAACTTTTGGCATCCGCAATTTTATCGTCACATAAAACATTTCAGATTATAAAGCATGGTTCATTGAAATTTTTTATTTCAGGGTACCCGCCGCATCATCGAGCGGGCACCTTGCTAGTTTTCTAGTAAAATGTTATAAACCGTTAATTTATCCGTTAATCATGACTTATTTCTAAAGTGCTTTCTTATGCAACTAGCTTAAATTAACTGGGCTACTCATTAAAATGTGGCTCCACTTTTACGTATAATCTCAATAAATGACACTCATTTTCTGACCATTATATAGTCATTCACAACATATTAGCTGTCTTTGTTGATCACATTGTTCCGAGCCGTAACCAACTTGGACTTCTATAATGCATGGATAATCAATATTTTTCTTCAAAGTTAAATTTGTTTTGTGCCACTAGTTAGTAACAAGTAAGTCGACAAATGGGTCATTTGACTTACAAAAATATACATCTCGCAACCTTTCGTTTGAAATGCCATTTTATATAACAACCTATATGTTTCAAATCGACAAGAAGATACATTGTACACGAATTATGGCGAATTCCCGTTGCTCGAAACCATCACAAAAATAAGAATATTTCACACAATCAAGACAACCAAGTTTGAATGCTATAGTATAGTTGTCAAAGAGTTTGATTTGGACATTTATAATTCCTTGTTATCGTTCAAGATTGTGGACCAATGATTGATACTTTAAATCGTATAATAGTTAGAGTTCCAAACCAACCAACATACCACTTGTAAAGATTAGAAGGAAAAAAACACTTAAATATTGAAAATCTAATCATGGTTCTATCATATATTCAATGTCAACCAAGTTCAATGTTATCTTCATCATATTTTTGTTACTCCAATTATCCAATCCTTTCTTTATATCTTCACATACATGCACATTGCCTGCTTATAAAGAAATCAGAACCGTATTCGGAGGTGTGTGATATGTGCAACAGAGCCTCAACATTTTAGAGGCCTCAAATTATATATTCCTTTATATATTTTTAGGGCCTCAAAATTTACTTCCAACAACAAGATGTTAACGATATACGAAATTGTGTTCTAAATATTTGTTAAACTCATCTTCAAGTGGACGAGAGTGACAAAGAACTAATAAAAATTTAAAGCTAGATGTTTACAAATATATCTTTATCGTCATACTTAGTTATCATATAAATTTTGCACAGGGTCTCCGCTAACTCAGCTACGCCATTGAAAGAAATGACCGAATACATGCTTGAAATGTTAATCACTCTTTAGGACCAACTCGGGTATTCTCGCATCATATTTCTGTGAATCAAACATTTTGCTTTGTATCTTTACGTATAACACATGACAGAACAGCTAATCACTCTTCATGTATGTGCAGTAAGGCTCGTATGAGCCTTGTACATAAACAAGAGTACGTGACATCAAAATCCTAAATACTACCTCCTTGGGATCGACAGGGACAATTATGAAATGATCATCTAGTGTAATATAAAGAAAATAATGTTTTCATTTGAAATTCTGAATCAAGATCTTCCAAATCCAGCAGCTGCCTTCCATCTTTTACGAGTTTCTACACTTTCGGGTCTTGTTAGTCCAGTCCTATCCTCGTATTTCTGTTCCAATTCCTGTTTTGTGTCATATAAACCATTAAATCATCCTCCATGAACAAACCCGGCCCTTTTGGCCCCATAATTAACAATTACCAATTCGACCCATCGCCCTACTCACCAATATCTTAAGTCGTATTCTAGAATAAACTAAATTATGGAATTTTATATTTTGAATGACAATAATAACTCACCATTAGTTCTGTACGGATACTCTCGACAACTTCCGCACTCATTCTGTCTAAGAAGAGAATTCCCTGCAGTCATTCACGTTATTAATCAGAAATTGTTAAACTGAATTTGTTAGGTGTAGTCCGAGGACAAGTTTAGGATATTGATTAACTTGCCTCCAAATGATCAAATTCATGTTGAAAAACCCGTGACGGCAGGCGTGACAAGCTAAGTGTAAAGTTTGCACCGGTAATGTCTTGTGCATCAACCTTAACAATTTCTGGCCTCTGCAAAGTCAAAGTCAAACACATCATAAATCGCTGTGAAGAAAACATAAAAATAGTATAGCTGATTAGCTAACCTGAAAGTCTCTGAAAAATAATTGGAGATCAAAAATTTCTACACATTCTCTACTGAATATGACTCATTAAGTTATATTAAGCACGCAGGCACCAAAATATGCAAGAAGGATTATAAGCAAATAAGTATAACCAAAATTATGTAGTACTAAAAAGGATTTGATATTAGTATTACCACCACATCTGCATTGATCCCTGGAAAAGATAAACACCCTTCAGTATATGGAGCTACTTTCTTGGAATATTTGATGACTTTTGGATTTACAAGAACGATTTCCTCTCCTTCACCCCGTTCACCAACTGGATTAAACACCATGAGTTGAACATTGATTCCAACTTGGGGTGCTGAGAGCCCAATGCCATCAGTTCTGTGGACAAGCAAGCCAGAAAAGTATTGTTCATACTCCTGTACATAACAAGATTTGCTATAAGCCTAGCAAATGAAAATGTGGGACTATTTAATAATAAAATATCCGAGACAGTTTTTCAACAACTGATAAATGTTTAAAGGGTACATCAATGACCCAAACAAAGGCGATTGCGACATAAGCTAATAGTCTAGTCACCCAGTTACAGGTTGGGAAGAACCAAAATGAATTGTGCCTTGCATAGCCCAAAATGTATACGGTATTACGGTATACCCATCTTAATAAACAAATTTCTAAATGAAACATTGTTCGGATCTGAATCATCTTAAATACATAAATATGATATACTATAATGAATCATCTTAAGTTTGTGGCCATAGAAATTTGGTTGCGTAGCAACTATATATATCTATTACTCAACGATGCAAAGTTAAAATAGATAACCGATGTTGTCAGCTTTTTACCAACAAGACGCTCCAAGATGACATTTTGAAAGATTAAAAGACGAATGGATATTTTAAAACCTCTTACGAGCCTCGCCTATGTACAAGACATGCAAACAGTCCCTGAATTGTGAATGTTGTTTTTCTTATGAAGTAACATTTTTATCAAACATGTGACACATGAATGCACCTCACTTAGTTGTAAATAGATGGTAAAATTGTAGCAAAACTGTAGAGGAAGTTTCCTATGAATCTTTTGGTGAGCACACGTGGAGAAAAATTAACAGCCGAACAAAATCTCAGAAGTCATAGACCACAACCACCAGAAAGAGTTGGAGAAGGATGTGTTGTGTGTGTGAGGTACACATGGAAACCGGAGAAACGTAATAGAGATATCCTGATAGCATATCCATGAGCCTTTTATGGGCATGTGTGTGGTCATGGCCATAGGACCGGACATCTGTGTTTTAGTATGCTCTTAGAAAAGACCAAACAGCATTCAGCATATCTACTGATCTGCTAAAAGTTAAGCATTATTCTTTCTATGTTTGATCTCCCTTTAAAGGTTACAACCTCTTCAAGGTTACAAGTGTACGACAAATCGACGATACAGATATACAGAACCTGCGAGCATCTAATGTAAATGAGCACACATATCCACCAGAAGAGATCCTTAAAGCATGAGTTAATTTACCCACATAATTTCTATATATTTCTTTCTAGTTTATGCTGGTATGTACCCTCGTTGCAACTCACCAATGAGAAATACACATCAGAATTCCAACGCACACATATTGGCAAGCCCAGGTGGTTATACGAACAATGGAGAACATTAAGTCAAATCCACAAGTTTCAAACAAAACCAGCCATTTATTTTACACGCTAAACACTAGTTTAGTTGTTAAGATCCCGATCCTGATCTTAGGATCTTACAATTTTACGATTCTACAAAGCAAACGATCCGGATCCTACGTAGGATCTTAACAAGCTTAAGATCTTATTGGATCCTGATCTTGACCATAAGATCTTAAGATCTACTCCGATCCGATATTACTTTTCTCGAATCACAAACTAAAAACTACAAATTTATGGTTTATGTTTTTCTATAATTTAAAAAGCAACATGTGATTCTTCTTAATCATTCCATATTCATAATTTAGGACAACATTTTTATGAAACATTCATATAATTTAATGTTTATACTTTATAATATATAATAATTTGTAGATTTGAATAATATTACAAAGATCATTAAAAAATGACATTATTGTAGGATCTTAGGATCCCGGTCCGATCTTACTATCACGATCTTGCAAAGACGAAAACGATCCTAGGTAGGATCCCAATCTTAAAAACCTATGCTCCAAAATGTTGCGCGCCAAACATACCCTAAGTAGGATAGCAGTCAGCTAAAGGTATGCAACTTTTGCAAAGCTAAATTGCTGTTCATTCTACGCTAAGAAACCTAACAGTAGTATAGAATCCCCGAATTAATTACTCTACATTATCTGTTAATAGCATCTGAATCAACCACTCTAGAGATACACTAACTTGTAGCAAATTACAAATTTTCAATACCAATACTAGTTTGGCAAAATCCTGCAATCCCCTTTTGCTTATAAGAAAACAAGTTTAGTTGCAATAAACTTAACCAAAGTCAACCACTCATGAGTGGCCCTAGTGGCAAAGGCTTGACAATCATCATTAAAACGTGAGAATCTCAAGATGCAAACTACCCTGAAGTGGCCACGAGCCCACGACAACCTCCTGAGAAGGAGGGTTTTACCCCGTTTGAGTCTATGTGGCATTGGGTTCAAACCCCGTGGATTAGTCAGCCAAAATGTCTAAAAGATACTTAAACACACTTCAAAGTCCAATAACTATTAAACACACATAGAGCATCGGTTGTGTGATAGCATGGCAAACTTGTCTTATTAGCTAAGTGATCAGGATGGCGCAAGGTCAATAGCGTGGTGGCGTGTGTCATAGCTCATAGGGCATGGTAGCGCTCTTATCCATTAACTAATCCCCGCATTCGCATATATAAATACACAACAGTGGATGAAAATGAGAAAACAAGACTTACTTGTACATAACGTCAAACATCTCATCCGCTAATTTCTTCAAATTATCATCAAATGTACCAACACGTTTATTCTTAGCCCTAAGTCTAGGGTCAGGATACAACACTATTTCCAACGGAGCTTCAAATTTCAAATCATCCGCTGCAAATTACAAAAAATCAACTATCTCATCTTCTTTTGTTTTTATAAAATTAATTACAGTAAAAAAAATAAAACTAAGCTTACGTGTAGCTATTTCTTCTAATAATACATCTTTCTGTACAATTCCTCGTTTAGCCTGTGCTTTAACAACTAACGGTCTGTAACTGTAATTCGAAGAGAATATTAAACGGTTGAGGGATGACGTGGCAGGGTGGAGAGTTCTTGTTGTAGTGAAGCATGGTGAGTGTACAAAATTAGCAGAGGCCATTGATACAATCATTTTATCTCAATTGCTGATGCTGTTTTCTTTTAGCTTCATTGAACAGGGTGTTCTTTTTCGTTTCAAATGTTACGGCCTGGGCTACTTATTTGTTTGGGCTAGTTATCTTTTTGGGCTTTTACAACGTGTTTCGTTTGGACTTATAATATTAAGTAGGGTTTTGTTATAATATTAAGCAGTAAATTTTTCAGCGAACAAATGTTATTTTGTTTTAGACTGTTGGATTTCAGATTTATGTTTTAGAAGCTTAATAAGATTGTACATTGTGGTTACATAGTTGTATATTTTGGTGAATGCGTGTTTTTAAGAGTGCATTAATTGTATGTGTTGAATAGTATTTTTTTTAGTTTTATTTGTGCTTTAAATACTTGTAAATTATGATTATTTACTTGTATTTGCTTAAAAATTTATTTTTAGTTTATCCATGTGGGGAAGCTTAATTATATTGTACTTTGTGGTTAAAATGTTGTATTTTTGGATGAAATGGTGTTTTTAATAGTTGTTGATACAAAAGTTGAGCGTTCCTTATTTGGAATCCGGTTCCCGTATCAATTGGATCTTGATACTTGAGACCTGCGCACTAAGTAAACAGAAAACACTGTTAGGCTTATCGTGGGATTGTCTCCCACGATTATCCTCCGGCGTGAGAGTAAGTAATCGGTTTTAGGGTTTAGTGGAGAATTTAGGGTTTAGAGATCGTACCTTTACGGAGTGCTGGGATGCCCTTTATATACACACGAAATCCTTGTTGGTTTCGTGTTCCCCAACCTTCGGCGTATCCCACCTAAGTCGGTTAGCTAATGCATATCCCATAAATAAGAGATATCCAATATCAAGACCCTAAATAACTTTGAGTTTGGGCCTTCATGAGCCCAAACTGTTATCGGATCAGCCCAGTCGTGCTGGGCTCGCTAGTAGCGGTCATTGGTCGGGTTCGTAACCCGAATGCGGACTATACGTCATCATGTCCCCCCAGTCTAATATGCGCAGGGACGACCTGCGGACGCTAGACTAATAGTTGTAGCCCATAATTTCTTCGAAGCGTAGCAAAGAAGCTAAAAAGGTTTCCCGCTTCGAAAAATACACGGTGAATCTAGTCAAAATATCTCAAATGCCTACCTCGTAAAACGTGGGAAAGTAACTGAAAATGTGTCGTGTCAACCGATCCTATCCACACATTTTGAGATAGTGGAGTCCACGTGTCTATCATCGCGTGGATGTAAAAACTTATATAAACTTCCGCCTCCCTATTATTGTGATTACGACAGTAAAAATCATATCCGCCATTGGTAAAAAGCTTTAATATCCACCAAAAAACCCTTATCATTTCAAAGGTAACAGCGCGTGCGCCTATAAAAACTGTATCATGGTCCGTGGTTTGTCTGACTTTACCTCCGACCTGACTGAGGATGAACTGCGTGAGTTCACCTCGGACTATTATATCCCGATGGCGTTGCATCCGGTGGTGCCGGCTGCGAAAGCGTCAATAGCGGATTTCCCCGAAGGGAAGGTAGGGGTATACACATGTTTCTTCGAATTTGTGAATCAACGTGTGCCATATCTCTATTATTGTGCGACGTATTAAATTACTATCGCATGCACATATCGCAGCTGCACTGTATAGGTGCAGCAAAAATAACAAACTTTGAGGTTAATT
Source organism: Chrysanthemum seticuspe (assembly GCA_019973895.1). Classification (NCBI taxonomy): domain Eukaryota; kingdom Viridiplantae; phylum Streptophyta; class Magnoliopsida; order Asterales; family Asteraceae; genus Chrysanthemum; species Chrysanthemum seticuspe. Next base: position 204,355,521 of record BPTQ01000002.1, read on the forward strand.
GCCGATTATTAGCGATTAATCCCACTATCTACCTCTTTCGCGCGTTTTACCACACGACGTGGTTAAACGGGTGGGTTTCCTTCGCTAAGCGCGCCTGGGGGCCACAATGTTACACCGATAAACTGGACGCGCTTAGGGACTGGAGGGAAATTTTTTTCTGGGTCGATGAAGCGTTATTCCCGTGGCGCTTCGACTTCTACACCCAGAGTTCGCTACCAAAGGATGAGCGCCCCCTCCCTGGATCATACAACGCTGATGATGCAAATACGATAAACGCCAATCGTATTCCCATCAGTTCCTACCCCGAGGAATTTTTGGTGCACGTGGGCATCAGTCACAATTATTTTGGCAGACCTGACGAGGTACCAATCTTCTTAGGCGCGGATGGCCAGGGTGGGTGCTCGTCCTTTCGCATTCCTTTGCTTTATTAATGTGAGCCTTTCTATTCATCTTTGTACTTTTTGTAACCTGTTTGTTGTTTGTTTTTTGTTGTGCAGAGATGGATCTATTCGGAGTTGTACAGTTGGCGAAGCCGCGCCAGGTGAATGTAGGGGCGCGACCGCTGAGAGAGAGGGGGAAGAGCCCATTATGGAAGCTACCGCAGGGCGTACCCTAGAAATGGAATTGGGAGACACGGGGGGTAGTTCTTCCGTCGCGCTGGAGGTGACCCCTCTACAAAGCGTGCCGAGCCCCAGGGTTCCTTCCCCGTTAGTGGAGCCGTCGCACGTAGATGTGGTGGAAAGCATGGAAGAAGAGAATGATGTAAGCCAAAGATTGAAGCGTAAGAGAGCGCTTGGTGGCGATGGCGCAAGCTCCTCCAGGAAGAAGCGTCCTGTCATTCTTGACGTGGAGTCGTCATCAAGTGATGTTGCATCCCCTCGCTCCAAGGAGACTGCTCCACCCAAGTAAGTATTATTTTCAAAGCCGGTATCGCCTTCCTGGTTTATGTTATGAAACAATCGCTAATTCTCTTTTTTGCGTGCAGTATTGAATACTCTGTGGAGTCGCCCCCCAAGGCTAGTCCTGTGCGCGCTGAATCTTCTGAGCCAAAGAGCCAAAGCACTGAGCCATTGGCCTCTGCGGTTGCGCCAATGGATCAGCTTGTTGAGGATCTGGTGTTGGCTGTTGCGCACCAATCTACGTTGGTTGCGCAGCTAAAGGAAAAGTATGTTGGAGAAAATAGCCAGAGCACGCAAAAAGACCAACAGATTGCGTTGCTGGAGTCACGTTTGGCCAGTGCCCAGGTTGAAGCAGAGGCAATGAGCTCGTATGCCCAAAGACTTGCAGAAGAAAAGATGTCACTGATGAGCCAAATAAGTCAGGAGCGTACTGCATCAGCGGATTACAAGGCTTCATGTCGCTGGGCGTTGAAATATCTGGAGAAGGGGAAAGACGAGTTGTTCTCGCAGTTAGGGGATTTTGGTGCAACTGTGGGAAGCTCGCTGGAAGAGCAGGAGATGAATCTGCGCAAGCTCAGCATTGAGTATGATGAGGAGCTGTATCCCCAACTTGTTTCTTCTATCGCTGAGCTCAGATGGCTAATTAGCCACGGATTGCGTCTTGCCGCCCTTAGTTCATTAGAGTCTCGAGAGGTTGTAGACAAGTTTGGGGCGGTGGTGCAGTGGGCGCTTGCGCGTGGCAAGGCTGAAGCTATAGAGGAGCTCCATGAAGGTGGTCTATTGAAAGCTCCTGCTGATAAGGTGCCTGGTTATAATGAGCACGCGTATGCTGACCTGGTAGCTGCAATGGGGGAGATGAAGCTGCTGGAGCTTCCTCTGATTGCGCAGTTGGAGCGCGACCAGGATTACCCCATAGGGGTAATTATGGAGGGACTAACTTTGGCCAGCCATCGTGCTGAAAATGTAGAGGCGCAACCTGATTATTATTTAAAGCCTGATGAGTCCCAGCTGCAGGTGCCTATTTTTGCTCGCCCCCGCGACATCTTGAACCCTTTCGCACTGGAGAAGGAAGTCCCTTTAAAGGAATCCTTGGAAGCTCATGCTACGAGACTTGCCAAGAAGAAAGGTGTGAAAGGCAAGGCCATTTTATGTGGTATTGGCGCAGCGCATATTCCTAGGTCTGACGGGGTACCTGTTAGTGTTGCCACAGTATCTCGTCAAGACTCTGATTTGTTGAAGAAGCTAAAGGAGGCTAGGGACGTTGCAAGCCATGTTGGGGGCTCATCTCATAGGCGTTGTAATAGTTGGTAGGTTATATCTTCCATTGTAAATATCCTTTTCTAAGAACTCATGGTCCTTAATGAAATATTCCGTTTGTTGAATGCGTGTTGATGTAATTACGACTTATAATGTTTGTACTTAGTTTTCTGTCTTTGCATAAAAAACGTACATATTGTCTAAGAAGTAGACTGTTACATAAGCGCGACTAATATGTGGAGTTCATAATCATGTATGAACTATCATACTTATAATGTCTAAGTATTTTTAACATAATCGTGTATGGTGTGATATGCAGCGTACTGTAAATATCATAGTAAGGAGCCAAGAGTCTTGATTCCTAGTTTGTTAAACGCACATAGTATGCATTGTTGCGCGCCCGTCGTGGAACGCGCAATAGACTTATTCCAACGTCTTGAAAATAAGGTGTTTAACAAGGATGCATGATCCGATGTTGATGGGTTTGCAACCCTCTTACTCAACGAGTTATTTAGTAGGTTTACTCATCCTTTTACCATCGTGGGTTGTAGTAAGTGCATGCACGTCATGTAGGCAAAAGATAATATAGCAACAATGTTGAGATATAAATATTATGTAAATAACAAATTGAAATGTGTCGCGGAGTTAGCTAGAAACCACGACATTTTATTAATACTTGCAAGTTTTTGTAAAAAGAAAAGAGACATTTGCCTAAGTGAAACAGAATGTAAATACACGGATATTTATTGAGCACTATACTGAAGTGCGGGAGTGTCCGTGCGTTGGGCCGTAGCCGTTCCTAGAGATAGCATCGTTTGAGATTGCAGATGTTCCATGTGCGTGGTAGCTCACGGCCATCCATGTCACGCAGCTTGTACGCGCCTTTCCCTAATGCTTAAATGACCTCATAGGGTCCTTCCCACTTCGGTCCAAGTTTTCCTGTATCTTCTGCGTGGCTCGCATCATTGGCATGGTATACGAAGTCGCCTGGTCTGAATGAAACACCTCGTACCTTAGCATCGTAGTATCCCTTCATTTTTGACTTAGATCTCGCTTCACGTATAGCTGCGCGCTCGCGTCTTTCTTCCAACAGGTCCAAGTCGATACGCCGTTCATCGTCATTGGTTGCAACATTAACTTCAGCAGTGCGAATAGTTGGCATCCCAATTTCGGCTGGTATGACGGCTTCTGTCCCATAGACCAAAGAAAATGGAGTGTCTCCCGTGCTAATTTTGATTGAAGTGCGGTGCGCCCACAGAACATGCGATAATTCCTCCACCCACCTCCCTTTGTGCTTATCCAGCCGTGCCTTAATGCCTTCACCCAGGCTTCGATTTGCACGCTCGACTAAGCCATTGGTTTGTGGGTGTTTAACCGACGCGAAGTGCTGTGTAATGTTTAGCTTTTCGCACCAGTCCTTGAAAGGGTTGTCACAGAATTGTTTTCCATTGTCTGAGATGATTTCCCCAGGTAATCCGAAATGGCATACAATATTTTCCTAAACAAACCGTTTTACCTGATTCCCTGTGATTGTTACGACCGCCTTTGCTTCAATCCACTTGGTGAAATAGTCTATAGCTACTATGAGGAATTTCAACCCTCCTGCTGCAACAGGGAAGGGACCTGCAATGTCGATACCCCATTTGTAGAATGGCCATGGCGACGTAATAGGTGTTAGCTCCTGTTGTGGTTGGCGTGGAACGGGTCTGTGAACTTGGCAGTCGCCACATTTTCTTATTAAATCCCGCGCATCACGGTGCATTGTAGGCCAATAGTATCCTGACCGTAAAGCGCGAGCCACAACGGACCGTGGTCCTGAGTGCATACTACATGAACCAGCGTGGATCTCCAGGAGTACGTAATCTGCTTGAAGGGGTCCTACACATCGAAGCCATAGTTGTAGAAATGGGCGCTGATAGAGTACACCGTTCCGAAGTTCAAACTTCTGTGATGTGCGTCGTACTCGTCGGGCTTCCTTCTGTTCTTGGGGCAATACGCCCTTGCTTATAAACTCGATGATTGGGGTCATCCATGTAGGGCCTTGTTCCTCTATAACCGTGGATATTTCCATCTCCGAGATGGACTTGCTCTTTAGAGTTTCCACCAATACTTGTTTTGATAGGTGCGCAAAGCTTGTAGATGCAATCTTGCTCAGCGCATCCGCCTTTCTGTTTTCCCCTCTAGGAACTTGTTTGATGGTAAACATGTCAAAGCCCTGGATTAGGGACTTGGTTTTGTCGAGATATTGAATCGTGTTCTCCTCTTTAGCCACATACTCGCCCAACACGTGGTTGGCCACAAGTACCTGGAAGTAATCACCACTATTGGGAGCGCCTGGAAGTACCTGCGCTGACTGGTTTTGTAGACGTCCCGATGCGTCAGGTTTGGAGATAAGGGACTTGGTTTTGTACACGTGGTTGGCCACAAGGGACTTGGTTTTGTAGACGTCCCGATGCGTCAGGTTTGGAGATAATTTTTTTGATAGGCTGGTTTGTAATCACCACTATTGGGAGCGCCTGGAAGTACCTGCGTAGGCGTTTAGCGGCGAATACTAATGCTAGGACCAACTTTTCCATTGCGCTGTAGTTAATCTCCGTTTTCTTGAGTGCCTTGCTTACAAAATACACTGGTGTTTGTACTGAATTCCTGTCTGTTAGTAGCACCGCGCTGACTGCTCCATGAGTTGCTGACAAATACATATATAATTCTTCCCCTGGGCGAGGCGCAACTAGCATAGAGAGTGCTGCTAAATGTTGTTTAAGTTGTATGAAGGCTTCTTCTGCTTCCGTAGTCCAGCGAAAGTCTCCCTTTTTTGTACACTTCTTGAGTGTTTTGAAGAGAGGGAGTGACTTGTCTGCTGATTTGGGCAAGAATCTATTCAAACCGGACAGTTTTCCATTTAGAGATTGGACTTCCTTCAAAGTGCGTGGTGAAGGAAGTTGGATGACAGCCTTCGTTTTTCTGGACACGGTTTTATGCCATCGGGCTCTATCAGATATCCGAGGAACATGCCTTCTGTAGTGCCAAAAGTTCATTTCTTAGGATTTAGTTTCATGTTGATCTTTTTCAGTGTCTTAAATGTTTCCTCAATGTCGCGCACCGATTCATCTTCCGTATGGCTTTTTATTACAAGGTCATCAACATAAACCTCTAGGTTGCGGCCAACCTGTCTTTCAAATGCTTGATCAACCAACCGCTGGTAGGTGGCACCTGCGTTCTTTAAGCCAAAGGGAATCTTGGTATAACAATAAACGCCTTGGCTTGTATGAAAGGCCGTTTTTTCCTCATCTTCCTTAGCCATTTGGATTTGGTGATATCCTTTGTATGCGTCTAGGAAGCATTTAAGTGGGTATCCACACAAAGACTCTACCTTCCAGTCTATCTCCGGTAGCGGGTAGCAATCTTGTGGACATGCCTTATTGAGATCTGTGAAGTCAACGCACATCCTCCAACTACCATCGCTCTTCTTGACCATCACTGGGTTGGAAAGCCAGTCATGGTAGTAGACCTCTCGCATGATACCTGCGTCCACAAGTTTATGTACTTCTGCCAGAATTGCTTGCGCGCGCTCTGGAGCCTGGCCACGCTTCTTCTGTCGTACTGGGGAGTATCCTTGTCGGATTCTCAACTTGTGTTCTGTAATCGAGCGTGGTCGGTCATGTGCTTTGGTTCCCATGCAAAGATATCTAGGTTCTTTTGCAAGAGTGCGCACACAGCTTCTCTGCCACTATCAGATAGCGATCCCCCGATCGATACTTCCTGCTCTGGGTAATCAGGATGAATTGCAACCCTCATGTTTGGCACTTTAGTTGCGCGCTGTTCTGGAATGTGTGTCGTCTCACATGTAATTGTGTTACATTCTCCGGGTGATACAGTGGTATTGTAGAGAGTAACAATGCCTCCCTCCACCGGGAATTTGAGCATCCCGTGTGCTGTAGACGGTACTGCGCGTATGGCTGAAATCCCTAGTCTTCCAATAATGCCCTTGTATGGCGAAGGGGATTTGATCACCATGAAAGTTATCCAGGATGTTGTGGAGTGTTCCTTATTACCAACACTGACTAGTAGGCGTATTTGCCCCATGGGCCATATATTTTCTCCTGTAAAACCAGTCAACGACATTCTGACTGGGTTTAATTGGCTTCGTATCTCGGGTCGCATTCGTTTGAAACAGTGTTCATACATTATATCTGCGGATTCTCCTCCATCAACATACATGCGGTGGATATCGTGACCCCCTGCGTTGATTTCAATGGTGAGCGGTTCTACCACTGCGTTGTCCGCAGTCAAGGTGGGGAAAGAGATTTCGCTTCTACGGGAAAACTTTTGGCTGAGCTTCTGCCTAGTCACTCGCTGCCATGATTGTATCATGTAGATGGTATCATCTTTATCTTTAGGTACTTCTTTCTTGTTTCCCGTCTTTTGCTTATCTTTCCCTTCCTTGATGTTTTTAACCAAATGGTCCAATCTGCCTTCTTTTACTAGTTTATCAATTAGTTGGCGCAATTGGACACATTCATTGGTGGTGTGGCCCTTCTGTCCATGATAGTCGCAGTAGCCACTCCCCACGCGTCGATCCTCTGGGGTGCGCATTGGTGGAGGCTTTGGGAAGTTCGCACCTTCCGTCGCGAATATCTCCTTTGGAGTCTTGGTCAGCGGGATATATCTGTCATTATCTCGTCCGCTCCCCTGGCCGCGGTAGTTCTTGTTACGGTTGATACTCTGGTCAGTGGATTGTCTCCGAGGTTGTTCTTGTGACCTATAGTTTGAGTAACCTTTCTTACTGTCCGCCGCGGCAGCTTCTCCTTGGATAAAGGACCTTGTTCGTTTCATAAGTTCATCAAAGGTTTGGGGAATCTTGTCGTTCAGCTTTTTGATGAGTTATGGGTTATTGATCCCGTTCATGAACCCTGATATTTTCAGTACCTCAGGACATGCCTTAACATGTATGCACTCATCCTTGAAGCGCTCCACATAAGCGCTTGTAGATTCCCCCTGGCGCTGTTTTACCCTGGCAAGTTTGACAGGATTTTTGGCGCACTTCTTCCTTTGAGTGAAATTCAGGCGGAACGCCTTTCGCAATTCTTCAAAGCCATCAACGCTCCTGCGTGGAAGCTTACTAAACCAGTTTCGCGCGTTTCCCACTAATGTGGAATTGAACATGTGACACCACACAGGTTGTGGCCAATTTTTGATGGTAGCAGCCGATTCGAAAATTTTTAGGTGATCGTCCGGGTCACTTGTTCCATCGTAGGTTTTCACATTAGTGGGCATGCGCCTTCTCTTATTTTCTGAGAAATCGCTGATGCGCCGAGTGAACGCATCCACCTTTTGGCTGCGCCAGGGAAGAGACATATCTTCCTCCTCCTGGTCGCGATATCTTCCTCTGGACTTCCAGTGTCCAGTTTCGCTGTCCTCGTTGTCCGAGGAATCACCAGAGAACGAACTTCTCCTTTGTCGGCGCTTGCGCCGACTGTCCGAGGAGTTGCCAGAGGATGAGCTTCCTCTCTTTCGGCGCTTGCGCCGACTGTCCTCAGAATCTGAGTTTCAAGAGCTTCCACTTGGGGAGTGCCGTCGTCCCAGTCTGTCATGGACCTTACGGCTACCAAGTCTAACGTGGAAATTGGTACGCCGTCCATCTTCTTCATGCTCTTCCAGATACTGCAGTTCAGCTGTTTCATCGTTCTCCACTCTTTTCCCAATCCTTGTAAACACTGGGGGCCGATGGTTATCCTTACCGCGTCTATCCCTCCGATGACTCGATGGGGATGTCTCATACTCTGCGTCAAAGTTGAGTCGATGCTGCAAGTTCTGACTTGAACTTTTTTTCGCCTCCTCTTGCATAAGAGCAGCCAAGGTCTCGTAGTTTTGAGATACAAACTCACTTGGCAGGTGCGACTCCTTCTAGCGCGAGAGTGTCTGTTTCTACATCTGGACTCCTGTTTCGGAGAGGTGCACCTGGCGTTTTTGTGAGGTCCTTTTCTAGCACCGACTGCAGGGGAGTGGTAAAAGGGGTGCGCAGTGGATCTTCTACGCTAGTGGTTGTTGTTGTGGTGGCATGGGTTGTCCCCGTGCGTTGTTCCACTGTCAGGAAGACCAGATTTGGGCATGACCTTTGGTTTTTGGTCCCACTGGTTGTTCCAGAGGCTTGCTTAGGGGCTGATCCGCTTTGCTGCTTCTTCCCTTGTAGGTCACTATGCGATCGCTGACTTAGGTTTCCTTGCTTCGTCATTCTAGTTCTTAGTTCTGGGTCCCACGGATGGCGTCACTTGTTGATACAAAAGTTGGGCGTTCCTTATTTGGACTCCGGTTCCCGTATCAATTGGATCTTGATGCTTGAGACCTGCGCACTAAGTAAACAGAAAACACCGTTAGCCTTATCGTGGGATTGTCTCCCACGATTATCCTCCGGCGTGAGAGTAAATAATCGGTTTTAGGGTTTAGTGGAGAATTTAGGGTTTAGAGATCGTACCTTTACGGAGGGCTGGGATGCCCTTTATATACACACAAAATCCTTGTTGGTTTCGTGTTCCCCAACCTTCGGCGTATCCCACCTAAGTCGGTTGGCTAATGCATATCCCATAAATAAGAGATATCCAATATCAAGACCCTAAATAACTTTGAGTTTGGGCCTTCATGAGCACAAACTGTTATCGGATCAACCCAGTCGTGCTGGGCTCGCTAGTAGCGGTCATTGGTCGGGTTCGTGACCCGAATGCGGACTATGCGTCATCAATAGTGTATTAATTGTATTATATGAGTAGTGTATTTTTAGTTTTGTGTGTGCTTTAGATACTTGTAAATAATGTTTAGACTAAAATATATCGTTTGTCCCTAATCTTGTACACACGCATCACGTTGAACCAAACCTAGACGTTTTCATCGCTGGAGGTCCAAAACATGGGTTTTTAATGCTAAACAAGTCCCTTAACCACTAATGCCAAAGTCAATGTCTGATTTTTGTTATTTAGTCGAGGGTATTTTAGTCCATACACATTTATACTTTGATAACACATTTATATTTTATTCCTTTATCTTCTTTGTCGTCGTCATCATCATCCTCATCATCATCTCCCCACCCGTACCCGCTATGTGAACGTGAAACTGGTGGTGGCACTCTTGCTTCTTCCACGATCTTCATGATCTCATCTACACTTTGTGGGGAAAATGTCGGGTTTTCTTTTCGGTAATATGCAGCCTGTGATGCTTCTGTTAGTTCCCGGGGCAAGTTCTTCAGGAACCATGGATGGCTCTTGATTTCCTTTAGGGTGATTCTCTGGACCACAAAAGGAATACCAATATTTAGATTTCAATTCTATTATGTAATAAAGAAAGTATAATCAAATAGGTTTGGATGTGTGTTTCGAAAGTGATCATCTGAAAAAGTATAATCAAAATTAGATAATCAGCAGGTTTAAAAATAGAAAACAATTTAGTGAGAATAGATAATCAAAGGTAACACAATCGTTTTACAAAGATATAAAAAAACACATGGCTTGACCTTCCAATTCCACAGTTGAATATAGTTTACTACTTCATTTTGGAAAATGGCAGCCACTCAGTAACTTGTTAACATGTTTGATTCTAAATCGTGATGTATAGTTGGAAATCTTTCATATGCAGTTTTTAGCAATTTTAAAGAAATATCCAATTGATAAATTCAAAAAAATTAATGATTGTTTCAACCAACTTAAATGATTATGACAATAAAGTTTTTCTCGTATTTTACAACTAAAAGTTAAATAATCGAGGCCCTCAATATACATCTTTATTTATAACCTACATCCTTATTTATAACGAGTATTAATTTATTTAATTCCCACGTATTTCTTTCTAGTTTATAGTTTATGTTTACTTTTTCATTTTTTTCCGAAACCAATCGTCTATGGCTTATGCAGCTATTTTAATATTTTTTCAAATATTATATTTCATACCCATTTCTCAATAAATTCTCAACTTATATTTCATAACTATTACGCAGCTAAAAACTAAAAAAATAATAAAATAAAATAAAGTAAAACTAAAAAAGAGGAAAAAGAAAAAGAAAAAACAGCAATGAATTATACTAATGAAACAAAAGGACGTTGTAAATCAAAGAAATAAAAGGATGTTGTAGAGTATAATTTGATTAAAAAAAAATAGTCGTTGAGAAGAAAAATGTACATTTATAAGATTAATTGTAAAAGAAACAAAATAATAAAAATACAATTAGTTTATTATTATATAATGATTAATTGTAAAAAACTATAAAAATAGTTAAATATGATAGCAATGGTTGTTTAATGATTGAGTTGTGTTATAAATGAAATAAATGATAATGATTATTTGTAATGATTGGTCTATAATGGAGTGACTCTCCTAAAAGGTCACGTGGTTTATACCCTATTAATATTTTTTTTGACTTTTTGTTGACCTATTTTTGTTACCTTAAATTTTGTTAACCTATAATGAATAAAAAATTAAAAGATTATGCCAATAATTGTTTTCTCGTATTTTGAAACAGTGGACTAAATAAGTTGGGCATTTAATGTATGGACTAAATAAGTTGGGCATTTAATGTATTTTTTTATTACTGAATTAATTTAGTTAATTCACACCAATATTCTCTAGTGTACGTTTACTTTTTTATTTTTATTATTGTACAAAATCAGTCATCTATTGATCAACGTCTTTGTAAAATAGTAATTAATTTTATCGAACGAAATAAATATAACGCTAGTCTTGTCCTATCTTTTATATATAACTAGCAAGGTACCCGCGCAATGCGACGGTGGGTATCCTGTGACTATATTTTGCGACGATCAAATGTTATTTTGTTTTATGTTTTTTTAACAATAATTATACAAATAAATGATAATTTGAATTAAAATAACTTTGAGCAATAACAATGCAAAATATTTAATATCCAAATAAACATAAGGTCCAAATGAAATAAACGAACATAAGTAGCATCTTTGAAGGGACAAGATATTCCTACCCTCCCCCCTAATTCTTATATTCCCACCCTCCTTACTTTTTTGCATTTTTTATTTTTATTTTTATTTATTTATTTTTTTTATTTTCATAATTTTGTTTATATAAAAAAACTATAAACCTGAAAATGCGGAACATAAAATATAAAGTTTAATAAGTCAAACGCTTAAAACTGTCAGAAATACGGAACAAAAACTGATAGAAAACTGTGTTGTACTGAAACAAATAGGGGATAAAAGAAATAAAAGTACAAACCATTTCAAAAAGATAGTTAATAAGTTTGTATACACATAATTAAAATTTGATTAATTGTCTTAAATTGTTTGAACTTGTAACATCAACCCATTTAAAAAAAATGCAAAGCTACAAGTATTATATAATGATTAATTGTAAAAAACAAAAAATTAATTAAATATGATAACAATGATTATTTAATGATTGAGTTATATTATAAATAAAATAAATGATAATGATTATTGGTAATGATTGGTCTAGGTGGAGTGGATCTCCTAAGTTAATGAGGGTAGAAACCCACAAAGCCCTCCTAAATTGATGGGGTAGAGACCCACAATGCCTTAAACTAATTTGTGGTATCATTTATTGCTTGTAGTTCTTATAGATATGTAACAACATAGGTGTTATTACCAAAAAAAAAGTATATGTTTAAGCTTTTGTATATTGTTTGTCGTTTATTCCTCCATTTATTTTAGCCTTTTTTAAGAAAAAGTTTCAAGTTCCGCCATTTGAGTATATATAATTAGAAGACTTATCTATTGTTTCTTGTTTGAGTTCTAACCGAGTGAGCACGCCGTTAGAGGCTGAAGTTATATGTTTGCTTTTTGCAATACTGTTTTAGTTGGAGAGAATGTTAATGATATTGAAGTAAAATATGATGTTAATCAGCAGAAGATTCTTTGATCGATGTTATAAGAATTTGAATTGTCAAGATATTTCTTAATCATTAAGGACATGGAAATTTAGCGGAAATAAAATTTATATTAGTGTAAAGGAACAAATAATACGTGTAGAAATCGAAGTTAAAAAGTGCCGCATGAGGTTAGTTCATTTTCATATCAACAAACCACAAGTATCATTTAAATGTGTTGCAGTTAAAACTTAAATATACGGTACAAAATAGCAATATATTAATGTCATTAGCACAATACAACGGTAGATACATGTCTTCATCTCTATGGCATATTCCTGTTAGAACTGAAAAAAGATGTTCTTGACTTTGATACAAAGTATAAATGTGTATTGACTAAAATACCCTCGACTACATAACAAAAATAAGACATTGACTTTGGCATTAGTGGTCAAGGGACTTGTTTAGCATTAAAAACTCATGTTTTGGACCTCCAACGATGAAAACGCGTAGGTTTGGTTCAACGTGATGCGTGTGTACAAGATTAGGGACGAACAATGTATTTTAGTCTAATGTTTATAAAATAGTGATGCGTGTGTACAAGATTAGGGACGAACAAGAGTTTTGTACCACCTAATAATGCAGTCATTGCAATTAATAGTCTGATGTGTCTTTACTGTGATTGGTCCAAAAGAACGGAAGGTACAACACATTGCCTACACACAATTTTTAATAATCTTTCAAAAACACACACCAATTTAAAGCTTCTTTAATACTCTTTCAATCACATAGAATCAGTTACATCTACAATCAATTAATTTCTCACAATCAAATCAATATCCTAAAATAATACACTGTATTTTTGGAAGGTACCACACCTATTGAGCATTATCATATCAATGATTATTCTATACGTTTCTCATTATCATTGTATCAAAAACGGCAATTTCAAATCTACATTAATTGCAACGCTTACAAAAATCATCCCAAGTAAGTTACGATTTTTGAATTTAAATACTATATGTGGTTGTGTTTTCTATCAATTCATTTGTGTGTTGCTAAATCCTAGAAAAAATTAGGAGAAATCACATGCATGAATTAGTTTTTATAATTTGTGTATTATGCGGATTCAATTTATACAATCATTCTAATTGTGCTTAGATTAAATTTATAACAGGTTATGAAGAGGAAGGATGATTTGTGGGTGGTCATTGTTCGATGTCGACGAACTCAAACAACGGGTATCTTATGGACCTTTTCTTTGTACTATATCTGATGACAATTGTAAACGAGTGATTGTAATTGTTGTAATACGTGTTTCTTTTTTTTTCTTTTGCAGGAATTGTAGTCACGTGAAATGCAATCTTTATGACAGGTATATGTTTTCTATTGCGATACTTTTCCTGTTCCCACCATATGTTCGATAAAATGCTATGAACCATTTTTTTTTTTCATTGATTTTGTTTTCTTCAGTAAACTAACTATATGTATTTGTTGCTAAGTCTGTTATCAATGTAACTTTATTACTCAAAGGTAGGTAATTGAAACAAACTTAAATTGATCTTTGCGGAATTTGTTTGTGAACCTACTAAAACTGCTACTTTTGAACCAACCAGTTTTATTGTTATAGAGACCTTCTTTTGTTCCCCTTTTTTGGAACTAATATATAATGGATTGGATGGGATATGTAGTTTGTGCAATGAAAAATTAGTCGGTTTGTAGTTGACTTGAGTTGGTTTTTTATATCGAGATAGATACTCGACATTCAAACTATAGTTATGAATCATTGTTATAGTAGACTAAATAGTATTAAGCAGGAAATTTTATTATGCTATCAGTATTAAGCAAGAAATTTTTTCCAATCAAGATATGTTCATACATCATTTTGCTGCAATCTTGGGGTGACATTTGTCTCTATAATGGCGTGGACAACCTGCAAATTGCAATGGATGAGGGACGACATAGGTATCAACAAGGGATAAAAAAGACGACAAGTTTTATAGATGATACATTTGTTGCTTGACATGATTATTGTATTTATGTTGTATATTTATATGTACCCATTATTGAAAAGGCATATTTTTTACTATATTTTAAAGTTAACAGGTTGAAGTTGCTTATTTGTCTCTCCAAATGATACAACTGGATCGATATTAAGGTATGTTTATTCAACTCTAAACTTAGAGCAAAAATTAGACCAAAAGTTGTTATAAGTATTAGACATTAAGTGACGATTTTCTATCTAGACCAAGAACAATATATTTGATTAGCACATGATTTTTATTGCCCTTGTATTGCAATGGGATTTAAACAGTTTTGTATGATAGTAACTGGTTTGAAAACTATTAGGAGAATATATGAATTGATCATATATTTTAAATAATTTAATACATGTGATCAGTTGTGTTTTAGGTGCCATTCTTTTAAAGATCTTATTATACCAAACACTCCTTAAATCTTGTGACTGCTTATGCATGATAGTATCCGCTTAGATTTTTTATCCAATCCTCAATTCCAACTTTCTTGAATCTGTAAATATTAGGCTACACATAATTATTAGTGTTAAACTTAGTACAATAGAGCATCCATGTAGGTTGCTAAAATGAATTTTGGGTATGGCTTAATTTTTTTGTTGACATTATGGTTCATTAGTTCACTAATTTTACTATAAAGTTCAAGTGATTATCCCTATATCCCTAGAAGTGTTTTTTCCATGGTGTATATTTTTAAATGAACACGGACTCTTTCTTGTGAAAGGGTGATTGTAATGATATTCAATAAAATAGATGGTTTAAGTAATTGGATATCTTGTGCAGTTTAATATGAATGTTGTGTATTTACATTATCTTTGCGAACTTATAATGTTTGGTTATATATTTTAATGTGTATAAAATATTTGCAAAAATTAGTGACTTAGTTTACCTAATTAACTTCTTGTGTATGCTATCACCATAGTATTTGCATGTTTGGTTGTTGTTTTTGTTTGTGTGTCGTTGCTGGTTTTTTCCTGGTCAACCTCTTCTTCTTCTCCCTTTTTTGTGACCTTTTCAAGATGTTGTTTCCCGTGTCGTTGCTGCTGTTTGGCTATTCTTAAAGGAGTAGTTCTTCTAGGTTATTCTTTATCTGGTAGGCATGATATTTTATATCTTCAATGATCCTTGATCAACTATAACTTTCATTCACATGTCATGGATAAGAGTTAAAATACTGTCTAATCATGGTACCGACTTAGCATAATTGGTGTTATGCTATGAAGATGTGTATTGCAACTATTTTTTGCTTTTTGTAAGATTTTAATCATGTTTACTTGAAACATGTTACTTTTTTGTAAGGAGATTGAAATTTTTAGTGGGAACTATATGTGATTAGGTTTGCAAATTATAAGTTTAAGGTTATTGCTTACTGCTAATGAACGATACCTTAATGTTCAAAATGTGAGGATTATTTAAGAAAAAATCAATTGTGGATAAAAATGATCGAGAGGTTGTTGTAAAAAGTTGTTGTTGTCTTGGCTAAGGTTTTTAACATTTGTAAGGTTAATTATAAAAGTGTTTTGAATTTTGTTATTGTCTTTGTCAAGCTAGGTTAATACATGCTCTGCGAGGTAGTTCCAATAAATGCTTTAAGAGATAGTTTCTTATTATTAGTTTATTTTGGTGGTTAACATTTTGCCATCACATGTTCCATGTCCATTTTCATATGTCTGTAGAATAATTATGGTGCTTTAGATTAAGACAATCAAATCAGTTACATTTTAATATTTATTTTGCACGAAATTACAAGTTCATGTTGAATTAGTAGAAAAGTCGGGAGCTTGAAGAAAGTAGGGCGGGCCTTGGTTAAGTTTGGTCATGCTTATTATGTTATCTTTGACCCGTAGATGAATGAAGTTGTAAGGGTTGGTTACTAAATAGGAATTCATCAAGTAAGTTTGTTTCATGAGACTCATTCTAACTGATGTAAGATTTTTCCATTATATACATTTTGAAAACTTTGTGGACATTAATATTTATGGCGGAGAAATTTAGAGATACAAGATTTAAGAGTTTATAGATTTTTTAAAGAATGGGTGAAAGTAAATATTGCAAGAGATATGTGGTGTTGATTGTGTAAAGTGGACCTCAATTCAATCATTTCCCCATTGTTGAACCTCAAATGGACACTACATTATATAAAAGTTTTTAATTTGTAATGTTTAAAATTTTGGTACTATAATGAGTTTTCATGAAATAATCGTCAAACCATTTTTTTACTTAATCAATTGAATTTACATATTACCTAATTAGCTGTATCTTCTGCTTTGAAAAATATGTGTATAGACAAACTCGAATCATTTGAGGCTTCATCTAAGTATGAAGTCGAATGGGCTCATGGACTTAAAGGTGAATATAGCTGAAGCTAGGTGTCGTGTGTCATTGAAGCTAAAGCTAAAGATAAAGTTGAATGTCACATATTAGATTGTTTTATCCATTATCATCGTCATCACAGATTGCAAATTTTTAGAGGTGGTATACTCATGAATGGGTCGATTTGTGCTATTTGATACCTGATTCAGTTCTAAATAGGATATTTTATACTGGTTGAAAGTGGTATTTAAATGGGTCAAAAAGTTTTATGTGCACTTAAATTGGTGGCTGACACAGGTTATAAAGTGGGTCAAAACAAGTAATTTTGTGTTCCGAAACTGTTTATAAGTTTGGTCAAAGAATTAACTACGAAGTTAAGACCATACCCGTAGTTTAATGATGAGATGCATCGAAATTCGAATATGATATAACAATTTCTTGCTTCAATGTGATTGTGATATATGTTATTGCTATTGTAATGATATTTTGTTTGTCCATTTTAAAGTGTACTTATTCTACTTGGTTATAAAATGAAAGTGTTGTGCATGGGTTGATTTTATGTAATGAGGTCATCAAGTTTTTAGACGGTCTCTAATAGGTCACGTAAAGGATGTATGGTACGTGCAAAATGGATCAACAACTATAGGATTGTTTGGAAAATGGGTGCTTGTGTTTGTTTTAGGTTAACTTGGATTTCATGTATTGAAAGCCATGTCAGTTATCTTTGTTATGGATTAGGGGTGGCTATAAATTTTCATGTATTCTATTTTGAAATTGGTTGAAGGCCCTTTGGTTTAGTTCTTTGGGTTTTCATTGCTTTTGTAAATTATAGTAATGTTTGTACATATCGATAAATAATAATTGATATTTTACCGAGGTAACCCTTTACCCAAAAAATAATATTGATACATTAATCCATCAAGATATTAAGGACAAAAGCAAGTTCCCAATATATATCTTTGTTTTATTTCATTCATATCTTGCGAGTAAGTTGATTCCTCATAAACCGTGGTCCGTTTTCACCTTTTATTTTAGAGGCTATCACCTATTATTTATAGTTCAATGACAATAGTAAACCTCATATTATTGGGTTTTCTTATACATGTCCTATTTTTTTTTGATATATTTCTTAACAACAGTTAAATAAATAATCAAATAGTGGTAAATTATTAGAGCCCCAATCTACGAATAACACATTACACAACTGCAAAATAATGTTTACGGGTTCACATGTTATTGTATTCATAAAATTTACTTACAAATGTATGTAAAGTTAAGGGGATCATTGCAAGGTTCTTAAGTTAACCGCTAACATAAGGTTGACGGTTGGCTCACGATCAGAAGATGTAAGCGAAATCCATGAATTTGCCAAATGGATATCAAAAGTTGGAGTCAGAATGCTTGGAGAAGCAAACGATGGAGAGGTTGAGATAGATATACCCGAAGAGATTCAAATCGATGAGTCTGATGATTCGGTAACATCTATTATTGATTTTACTTATCAAAATATTTTGAGTCACATGAATGATCCAACATACTTCAAAGAAAAGGCCATACTTGCTCCCACAAATGAGGTCGTGGACACCATAGGTGATCATGGAATGGACATTGGCTTAATACTTCATTCACAATCACTACACACATTTGCTCTTCAAGACCATCAAAATTGGAGACGTCCATGCATGGACGTTTATTATATTTATAGTTATAAACACAATTGTTTATAGGATCGTTGACTTATTACTTATTATTCTTTAAAAAATAGAACATGTATACGTTCGTTGTTGTTTATTACTTTATCCACATACTCAAGTTCTTAATGAATAATTTCTTTAGAACCTCGTGAATCCACGGGTCTATAAGCTAGTTAAAATAATAAATAGGAGCGAAGTGTCTTCCTTAATTATAAATAGTATAGATAAAGAATGTTCGAGTTAATTAATATTAAAGTGATGATTAATTACGTTAATTCTAGAGATAAGTAAATATTCATTAAATGCAGTTTTTGATTCAAAAGAAAATTTTATCTTTATTAATTGCGCTCAATCATTTAACCAGTGGGCACATATTAACAAAACATAGTGTTCGTGTTAACTATAATTATAAATTATAAATACTTTCCGGTCTCCCATCTCCTGCTTTATGAGTTGCAACTTGCAACCACGGCACCATCGCTCCCCATCGTCGCGCCAACCACCACTATCCATAGGTAAGTTGCCAAGCTGAATAAACCATCCCCGCCACTTGTGTGATTCTTTATTTGTATGAATTTTTATGGGTTTGTAAGTCATGATTATAAACCTTATCAAATATCGTTGAACAAGTCTTTTAGTTCATAACAGATTTTATATGGATTCACCATCATGCTATATTAAGTTACATATTTTGTTTGTTATATCTATGACTATTCATTTTGTGGGACAAAGAGCAAATTAACTACGTATTTCTAAGAGGAGCCGATTGATCAAGCCAAAACAAATATAGTATATAGAGTATAGAATTCAACTCCGATAAAAAAAGGTTTTTATGAAAGAAATGAAAAAATTGGATATTTTGTTGACTTTATTGCTTATGCATAGCAATTTTTGTAAATTTGATGTATATGAAATTATATACCGATAAATATTTTGTGACGCCTTAAAAAACGCCAGACATGAGGCTTGGTAATGCCGTCACGTCTCACACTATTTATAACCTTAGGAAAAAAAAAACCCTCAAAAAACTTACGGTATTCCTTGTAAGGATCAACTCAATCACCTCGTGGTCTCAAGGACTATGTACAAGGCAACATTTTTTTGGGATTATCTTCTTGCAATTAGGGTTTGTGTTTGAAAGAATATGAAAAGATTGGTTGTTAGATGGATTGTGAAATAACCAAATCAATATAATCGAGGAAAGGATTATGAGCGGACAAGTGTTAAACACATTTATGTCTCTAGGAGATAGACAAGATTACCCTCACGTGTTTGTCACGTAAGGGTGTTTAACGGCTACAATTAATATCCTCGTTAAATTTGGACCAAACCCGAAACGGGTCACTCAATATAGGAGAGGATCCGATCCTTTTTTTCAAAAATTGGACTGAAGATGAAATACCCAGCAAATCACAAGGACCAAAAATATACTTTATTCTTAGAGAAAAAAGTTGTAGGATCGTATATTTTATATTGTTTGATGATTCGGGTGGTCTAGGAGATGATTATACAAGTATGCCTTTGTTAGAGAGTGAAAGAGATGAGAGAGAATTCTAGAGAGATAAACAAAAATGTGAAAGGTTAGATTAGAAGTTCTAACCCTCTACTTTGGGAGGTAGAGGGTATTTATAGTTAGAGACTAAACGCCCTCATGTCGGGCTGTGGATCAGGTATACAGTGGGTAAAGACCCGTCCTTCCTCCACGGTGTTACTCTAAGCTAAACTAATCTACGCTAATAACTACCTAATTAACTACTAAATATCGTAAATAACGATATGTCTACGAGCTAACTTATGCTAGATAATATTTGGGGTGACCGACTCTTCACTATGAAATTTCTAATTCCTAACAATCTACCCCTAAGGGAGGTCACCCCATGTTTTACATTTTGAATCCTAGCATTCTATTTTATCTTCAGTCTTGAGCTCGTAGACTTTGATTCTTCATTTCCGCAATCTTTGTGCTTGAGTAGCAATTCTTCAAAGTCCGCATACTTTGTACTTTCAGTGGAGGTCTTTGAACTGATCCACGTCTTGATGATCTTCGAGCTTTCTTTGAGATCATCAGCCACAGTAAATCTCTGGATTACCCTTTATTGTGTTGCCATCATGTGAAGTTGTGACTTTTGGACCGACATGCTCGCACTTTCTGGATCATGACATCTTTTCATCAGAGTAGCGAAAGCATCTTTGTAAGTCTTTGATTGTCATGATTTTCTTCAATTATATTGGTGTAAGCTGTGAGCATGCGGTTGTGAATTGACTTCTCAATAACGATCAGCTGCAACCATCAAATGTTTCTTCAAACAACAATTAGCACTAAAACACACGAAAGTGTCTTTGTTCACTTTCGTTGAATATAGTTGCAAGAACCACGGTTCCCCGTTGATCAGTATAAATACTGCCTATGATCAGGTAGAATTCCTAAGAATCTCCTTGACAGGGTTTCGTAGCTTGATCTAGCCGTTCTCAAACCGGAGCATCCCAAAGTAGACAACACGGAGTGAGTGAACCAGCGAATTGAGATTCACTGATTGATGAAAAATTGATTTGAAAAACAATCGCGTATTGCTTAGAAGAAAGAGTTTTGCAATACGACGAAGGTTTTATGAGAAAGATCAATTTTCAATCAAAAATACTTTTTGTATTTGAAAAAGGATACACATTCGATGTGCTAGAGAAAAGAAGAGATTTGCACATCGTACGGTTTTTCCAAAAGTATTTTTTTTCAATAAGAGATACCTTTTGTGTTTGAAATATGAATACACATTCGATGTGCTAGAGAAAAGAAGATTTGCACATCGAACGGTTTTTCCAAAAGTATTCGTCAATTCATTTCCTGGACCAAGGTTGATTCACGAGTGAATCGCCCCATCGTTTCTATCCAGTTGTCACAAGCTTGATCTTTTGCAAGATCTCACATGTCGCCCACCAAGAGCTTGTTTGATGTTGGCTCTAGAAGGATTTCCATCTTCATTGTGAATATTTTACATATCACTCAGATGTTCTGGCAATACCACAAGGATAATGCGTAGGACTCTCAATATATATATACTTACTTTCCACATTGTGTGAAACAACAAGTCTTCATTAATTTTGTGTCCTAATGAGATTTTGTGGATGATCTCTTTGGCTCTAGACTCAATAGTGCACTTTGGTTTCCTATGCTGGAGACTAGGGAGAGGGTCTCCTTCTTCAATATCAATAATCTCTAAGAGAAAGTCGATAGATTATGTAGGTTCCCTGTGAGAATGAAACAAGTCCTTTTAAGAGGAACTTGAGTAGCTTGGGAAGTTTAGTGCAGTGCGTCACTGGGTCCATGACGTCTTGTCTTCAATACCAGTGTTACCTTAGTAACCACCAGTAGCATATGTATTGAACCCGGTTTCTGCCCTAAGGTTGAATTAATGGAGGGCTATTTCTTTTCACCCTTTTCACATTCAATTCTTTTTCATTCTTCAACCCCTTCAGTGCTTACCGAGACTTCATAACTAGAACCTTGTTGGGTTTATTCCAATTCTAGCTCAATCTCAGTCGGCACTCTTCCCATTTCTCATTTTTCCCCTTTTTTTCATCATACCTAAGGACTCTACACAATCCAGTGAATTGTCACTGGGTATATCCCTCCGGCTCTGGCGGGATCGTGGGAACGAATACCTAACCTAAGCATCCTTATAACACCATGCATAAAGTAAATTGGTCGGTCTTTTGGTATTGTTCATTCCTTCTTGAAACCAATTGAAAAATCATTTGGAAAATCAATCAAGGTACTTGTGATATAATATCAAAGCATTTTGTACCTTAATTGTTTTGATCATTTAGAAATGCTCCCCTTCAACATGTGCATATGATTTTGAGATTGTTTAGCATATGGAGGCAAGAGTTCTTTGAAATAATTTCTTGATCACAATTTCCGTGAAAAAAGCCATTTGATTTTCTTGGTAAATTCTCCCCCTCAAAATGTACGTTGGTTGTATAACATCATTTAACACATAGAGGAAGGAGGTTTTTGAAGAACTTCCACAATCACATTTGCCATTAAAAAACCATTAGAAAATCAATCAAGGTACATTATGTTGAAACATATAAATCTTTGTACCTTGAAAGTTTATTTTCTTTAGAAATGCTCCCCCTCAATATCTGCTTCGAGATTCGAAAGCGTTTAGCACATATGGGAGAGCAGTATGCACATTTGAATCAAAACGATCACCTTTTATCAAGTTTCATTATTAAATCACAAATTCTCCCCCGATCAAAAGTATCAAACCCTTTGAGATTTTGGATCCCAAGTGATTTAATAAGGTTTAGAAAACATGGGAGAATATGTGCCTGGTTTAAATTCTCATCTGGTTTTTTGGATAAATGCTCCCCCTCAACATGTGCATTATGTATTAGGAATATTTTAGCACATGGAGGCAGGAGTGCCTTTAAAGGACTAAAACCAATTCCATTTAAACAGATTTGAGATTTAAATCACGATCTCTCCCCCGATCAAAAATTTCAAATCTTTTGAGATTTGTGATCTCAACTGATTTAAATCACTTAGAAAAGTTTGGGGAAAGACGTGGCTTGATTTAATTTTGAAAATTGACTGATAAGGACCAATTTAAGACATTAAAGATTGTTAGTGTCAGGTATGATAGTTTTAAGAGATCTTTAAGTAAAATAAAACAATTTCCCAATCAAACAAGAACATAAAAAATTTCATTTTGAAAGATCTTGAATCAAAAGAAAAATCATACCATGACATAACATTAAATCTTTAGATCACCACTTTATTTCGTACAATTTGACTCTGATTCGTTTGATGATATATTGTTTGAAATTTTTTAACTTGAAATCACTCTCCCCCTCAATCGATGACCATAATCTTTGATTGAGTGACTTATGTTTTATCAAAATGAAGTCCGATTAATTTCCAAAAATTTAAGCCCAATTTATTTTCAAAACAATAATTTTCCATTTTTAAAACAATATTTTTAAAATTGTTAAGAAAAATGGTATCATCCACTACTTTATCCTGCACAAAGATACGTTAGGTTGTTGAGCTGCTTTTGTTGTTGTTGCTGAAGGTTGGAAGAAAACCGTCTACTGATGCAGCGAGACCTCTGACGTTGCATTTGTCATGCCAACTCTCCATAGAGGTCCAATTAAGCTCCGTTTCTTCATTTGTCGGCCCAAGAAATAGTTGCCCTTTCTTTTTGGCATCCAATCATCATTACTTGTGGGATCCGGATCGGGAACAATCTTATGAACCATGATATCTGCATATGTTAGTGGACATACAAACAGATATATGGTGGTCGACATCACCCAAACATCAATCGACTAAGAAAAGTCAATTCAACATATCAATCAGATCATGTAAAGCATGGGAATAATGTGTTTATCAAACTCTAGTCATCTAATCCTAACAATCATATCCTAGGCACCTAGTCCTTTAACGTAGGTTAACATGTTTTACATTTAAGTATATAGGATAATTAGATAAGCTCGTTAGATGATATAGATTTGAAAACATTCTCCCCCTCAATCAATGACTTATTTTCTGAAAAGTTTAAAAGCGCTGAAGTCATTGATTGAGTTTTCAATTTTTACGAAGACTCTGAATCTGATTGATTTACAAGCAACTCATTTACCACCATTTTTAAAAACAACAAATATTTTTCTGAAGAATTTATAGAAGGAAAAACATTTGTGTAGGAACACCAGTCCTTCGACATACTTTCCTCAATTTGTTTTTAGGATAAGTGCACGAATTTTGTGAAAATCGCTTAAGCGTAGTACTTTCCTTCTTTGAAAAATGGGTTGCTATCTGAAATAATAGCAAGCCATCATTTGAAGCCCGGGTTACAGTCTGAAATAACTGTAAGCCATAGTTTTAGACATGTTTGGAAAAGAATATTTACACCTTCTGCTCGAACTTCATCTATGGTCCCGTGCCATTGTTGAATGACATTTCTAAGACCGTAGATGTTATCGATACCAGAAGACATGTCTTGAGAAAACATATTTTTGGTATTTTTCAAATTTTCTGATTTTTATGGGTTTTTGTCGGTTTTATAATTTTCTATTTTCCTTTTGTTGGTTTTATATTTTTGTATTTTGCTTTTTTATAAATATTTACAAAGATAGAGTAGATGATATATTTTAAGAAAGATGATGATACGAGTACCGAGATAAGGATATCGAACAGCCCCATTGTAGAAGATAGAAGACATCATCTCTTAAACATTCACCACCAAAGCTTTCAAGGCTCCAGAATTGAGAGAAATTGAACCATCTGAAAGTGAGACTTTGGCAGCTTCCCCCCAAACTGAAAATATTCTTCTTGAGCAGATTCTAAGCTCTCTTTCAAGCTTTCCTTAGCCAGGTGCACAAGGAAGCACACCATATCATCGATCTTGCTGCTCCTCTTAAGAATGATCATCGTGAATCTTCGTTCGGGGTTATATCATCCAATAGAACAACAACGTATCATCCCACGCTTGAAAGATTCTTCTCAATTTTCTTTTCTACTGACGTCTGAAGCGATGCATCCCCAAAAGGTGTCAACAGAACAATTCTCCCAAGTAGTTGAATTGATGTCGTCAGTCTCTTAGAATAGAGCTCACGAACCCGAAGTACGCATATACCCGAAGTGAGAGAAACTTATAACATCGAAGTAGCAGATTAAGTCCGATATCCAAAGAATAACCCCGGTGTATACTTTTCTCTCCCCTGAAGAAAGTGTATGAAGCTCAAGAACCCGAAGTACCCGAATGCCTAAAGAGAGAATAACCGATAACATTGAAGTAGCAGGCCGAATCACTGATTATCTCTGCGGATGTCAACTCCGGAATAAGTGATTATATCTCTGAATCACTGATTAAGCTCTAAAGTGAAACAGTTGAGCGCCCCCAATGTACACAATCTCTCTCTCCCCTGATGATTGCGATGATGGAAATCGAAATCATCATACACTTGTGTACCTCTTTTATCTTTCGAAACTAACTCTTCCATCTCTTCCCCCACATAGTTGGAATAAGGACACTAAACGCCATGAGTCAAACCTTGAGTTTCTCTGCGGTAATGACATTCGTCTTCCCGGGATATCTTCAATCACTTAGAAGTATTAAGTTCATCAAGTTTACTCGCGTTTAGATGTGTGTCTCCTTCCCCCTTGTTGGTTTTGATAATCAGCAACACATTGTAAGCCCATGTACAAGAAATCTTTTGAGAAGAATACTTGAAGTCTTTGTGAGAATCAACTTGCTGAAGTAGAATGTGAGCAAGTCTAATTGGGGATTAAATCTGACATTTCACTCTCCCCCAATTAGTGCTCTCCCCTAAATCGACAATCTGTTTGATAAATGCCCAGATTAAGAAGAGGTCTTTAGATAATCAAATGCAACTCGTCTTTAGTCTTCTAACATGCAGCAAAAAATATAGAACAGACTGTAGACTCGACCTTCTTCAAGATTGTCCATTTGGGGAATAGAGTGTTAACATCTTCAACTCACCAAATGCATTCCCGTTAACTTACATCTTGCAAGTCCCCTTAACTAAAATCTCTCCCAATAAAACAAGAACAGAAAGATGTTCATCAAGGAAATCAGCAATCAGCCCGCAACGAACACACGAAATGGTAACACCAAACTACCAATCACATCAAACAAGAACAGAGAGATTTTTCGGAATCATCATGTTGATGTGTACGTGAAGCATTAACCGGAAGCACTTTGTCGATAAACTCATCAGTCCGTGAGAAGATGTCAACCAACGGATCTTAGAAGAAACTCCATGTAAAGATGACCCGATAAGAAGAAGCTCGGTTCTTACATGAGTTTGGAGCCGTTTGACCATTTATTCTCAAATATCAATCAACCATGCAGTAAATTCACACTTCCTCTCCCCCTCAAGAATTGCATACGGAGTTGCCATTCTTGATTGAATAAGTGAAAATCATCCAAATATATTCTATTCACACTTCTCCCCCTCAAAGGTAGCATATGATGTCGCCATCGTCATTATAATTGAGCAAGTGGAATAAGAAAACAATCAACGGTAGTCCGGTTCACTTGATAATTGAAAGCGCATGGAAATAGCATGAAACATGTTGATGAGAATGGTCATAATTGAGAAGATTTCTCTTCTTCAGAAGATAAAGCGCACTGAAACGTACACTTTTCTTTTCTTTAGAGTACGAGGCTTGAACTGTTGTGTTCAAACATCATAAGAAGATTTCTCTTCTTCAGAAGATGAAGCGCACTGAAACGTACACTTTTCTTTTCTTTGGAGTACGAGGCTTGAACTGTTGTGTTCAAACGTCATAAATCTCTCTCTTTTCATCTACTCTTGGCAAACATGTAATCAACCCATTATCATTCAGTAGGCTCTTTGTCGTGACAACTGATGGAGAAAACCCAATATGATGAATTTGACCCTGAAGTAAAACAACCCGAACTCGTGACTTAAACTTGCACATATGTAACAAAGAGCGGTGTCGAGATTTCATCCTCCATTGAATCTCTAAGTACTCTATACTCTTCATCCAACCAACCATCAAGTATTAGACGTACATCACCTCTTGAAAATCCACAATTTAATGTGACACTGAGCACTACAACGTAACTCCTTAAAGTGATAGTTATTTTGTGATGGTAAGAGCCCAATTCCCTCAAGTGGTAAAAGAAAAGGAAAAGTCACCCAACAATAACTAGATTTCCAAGTCTTCATTTTTTATGCTAAGCTCGAACAAGGATCATGAAGAATCTTCATCCAACCATCCCCGATACCTTCAGATACTAAGTACACTTGCCCGTGATATTTCACTTCAACCTCAAATAAATAATAGTAAATTAACGCCGTTGTCACATCTTCTGGTTAAAAGCTCAACTCTAGCCTCCTTTTACGTTTTAAGTGAACTATGATAATGGTTTCATCCTGACCATGGTTAAAAGCACATAACCCCGTAAAACCTTGTAATAACCAAACTGCCATGAAGAATATCCAAACAATCACCCAATTCATGAAGTACACCCTTTTATCCCTTCTTCGAAGTAGAAACCGTGGCACCAGCATCAGATAAGATCCCGAAGTATACTTTCCTTTCTCCAGGATGGTTCCATCATCATGGGATTTTACAATTCTGTGGTTTAAACCGAGAAATAGTTTCTTTCGCGGGATTTTACAAAACCAAGAATAAACCGTAAGATAGATCCGGAAATGCACTTAACAATTACAAGGATGTTTCCATTGTCACGGGATTTTACAAATCTATGATTTAAACCGAGAAATAGTTTCTTTCGCGGGATTTTACAAAATCAAGACTAAACCGTAAACAATGTTAGTTTGAACGTGTTATGACAACTTTGGTTTCGGTGAGTATCTGTTTTAGGGGAACATGCAGCGGTTCATCAATGGTTCTTTCTCCAACATCAACAATATCATCAACAATTCTTTACCCATATGTAGACAACTTCACAAACCATACTAAGTCGAGTAGTATACATTACTTTCCCCTGGAGGTTGACTGTAAAACATCAGAGTACACGTTTCTCCCCATGATGGTTTCGAACCTTCGGAAGCATCATAACGTGTACGACCATTTGCACGAGAAGTTCTTGTCATAAGCAAACATCTTGAAATTTCGTGTATGACGTTGAAGATTCTTGAAAGATTTTGCTTAGACTATGAAGTGTCATTAACATTCAGTGGTGTCGAATATCCCATAAGAATTGCTGATCACATCTCATCCTTTGACTTCTTTGGCTAACACATTATCCATGAATTCTGTCGGCAATTGTTGTGACCATATGAAGAAGTAGACCCGATATACCAAACTCGAACATGAAGTAGAATTCCCCAGATTTGTTACTTAAGCTTGTACTAATCCTCGTGAAAAAGAAATGGTGTACCCAATGTACAAAACCTCTTGACATATCCTCAACTGCGTGAGACACCGAAGTGATGGCTACGTTGTGGGTTAAGCAAGAAAGAATCACAATCGTAACTAAATAGCCAAGTCTTTATCACACTTAATGAATGCCCAAACAAGTCATCTTCGTGAAAGGGTAGAAAGAAAGAAGACGAAACAAGTAAACGTGCCCGAAAAACCTTACTTCACATCCAAATGAGAAATACCGTCCAAACAACCCCGTAGTCAACATTTTCCAAATCAAATCGTGACATAATATCCTCCGTGATAATGTATAAACCAAAGTATCAATCACACAATGAATCTCACCATCAAATCTCATCACACACCAAATCTTTTTATCAAAGACTCATGATTAAATCTCATCAAGTCACAAATCTCATGATCAATTTATACCACACAAGTCTCAAATCTCATCATAAATCAACTCACATAAAATCCAATTTCTTGAGAAGCCCATATGTCCAATTGCCAACTCCAAGTTATCACACATAAATTCAAGCCCGATTCAAATAACTGATCAACCTGATTCGGTCCATGAAACTTCTTGCAAAGATCATCTTTTGTATTCCAACACAAATCCAGGTTAATCCTACGAAGCAATAATACATCCGATCACTAGATATTCTTGAGAGATTGCCACTCGATCATTAAATATATATGCCTCAACGATTTTCCAATTGTTTTACCAATTTCACAACCAGATCCATTATTATGTCATTTGAATGTCTCGTATCACAAAATCATACAAAGTTATGTATTATCAATTTCCGTTCCAACTGATCCAAATCATAAAATCAAATAAATCCTCACGCAGCCCATGAAACATTCGTTCAAGCCCATATTGATATCACTTGGTCCGGGCCCTAAACAAGGAGTATCAACAAATTGGTTGGCCCATGAAGACATTTAGTAGACATGATCCAAGTGAGTTGTAACCCTAATCCCACGGGGTATTTAAAGCGCACATCAGACACACACAACCCTAATCCTTTATCAAATCCCTAAACTTTCTCTCCTAAAAATATCCGCCTCCCATTGTCACATATCGGCTTCACTTCTAATAACCCTAAAAAATACTCTAAAACTTACGCCCCCATCAAAATACATCCACAAATCTCATCAATAATGATCTGCCTATCATCTCATACGTATAATCAAACCCTAACCATCAAGAAATCAAACCTCCACATCATGCATCTTATAACATAAACTGTATATTAATCACGATCTGGAAATCATCAAATCAGATCAAGGATAATTATTCATAGTCATGACCTCGCCATAGGGATGGCATAAGGTTATTATGTGACAGCCACAGGGTTGGCTTGGACCCTTTTGAAACGTCTTCTCGATCAATTGAGGATTCGGGTAAGGTGATGATTACTTTTTAAACAAATTGATATATTCCATTAAACGAATCTTAGGAAAGAAATTAACAAGTGATTGTTATGTTTCTTATCCTATAACATTCAAATATGATCTAAGTAGCAGATGAGATCTTGTTTTGATTGTCCATGTAGCAACAAATCTGAGATAGTGAGATAATCATAATGATTATATGCCTTATCTCACTTATTCGTACATTAGATGAGCTAAGACCTCTCAAACAACGATCAGTGATGAATGGTTAACACAACCATGACCGAGATCTCGATTTGATATATTATTCATTTAACGACTTAAAGATTTGAATCAACAATATTGTTGAGATAATCTCTTTGATTTCGGATATAATCAAAAGCTTTTAGATCAATGATGTTTATTCTTATGTGTATAGATCTTTTAAGATCTATGTGTTTTGATAAACCACATACAAAAAGAAACGAGACTGAGATCAATTCATAATTATTTCATTTCGAATTCCCTTTTAACCAATGGATTTGTGATGAAGTCTTTTGTCGTGTGGCTTGACTTACGAGTCTAGATGAATCTTTGATAACCCCGACAAAGGAATCTGAGATCTTTCTTGTATTTCATTTAACATTGAATAGGTGTGATGGATGATTGAAGATGTTTTATTTTGTTGAGTCTTGTGTCTTTATGAATAATTTTAATGTATAGATAGTGATGCTTGATCTGTGTTGCTAGTGATTTTAGATCTGTTAGGTCACCATTCTATCACATCACAACATGTATTCTAGAGAGAGAAAGTGGAAGGATCTAATGAAGGATTATGAAATGATTATTACAATTAGAACCAACACCCTCTCCCTTCAAGGGAGGGGGTATTTATAGTGTTTACATAAGTAGGGGTGTTTCCCTTTGGTTCTAGAAGAACCTTCTATCACAGCTCATGGGTTTAATACATGAGCTGTAAATCTAAATACAAACATTTATAAACCATAATTGTTAACAACCTATTACAAATTAAATGACCTACACTT
This sequence comes from Chrysanthemum seticuspe, assembly GCA_019973895.1. Taxonomy (NCBI): domain Eukaryota; kingdom Viridiplantae; phylum Streptophyta; class Magnoliopsida; order Asterales; family Asteraceae; genus Chrysanthemum; species Chrysanthemum seticuspe. The sequence goes on from BPTQ01000002.1 coordinate 204,385,861, forward strand.
CATAATAAAACATGTTCCTAACAATCCCCCCTAAGTGTTGGTCATCATTTGTTGTCTTGCTTAGGTTGTTTGACGTCTTGAACTTCTTTAACATTCATAGCTTGTGACGTCTTTGATTCTTTGCATCTTTGTTCTTTGTTCTTGTTGTTGTGATTAGTTGTGAAATCTGCTTTTTATTAACATCTTTGTTTCTGGTGCTTTTACGTCTTTTTCCAACATGCTCATACTTCTTGTGAAGTTTGTGATCTATACATGTGAAGTTTACATTCTTTATCTTCTAATCTTTGACTTATGACATTTCTGATTTTCTGACTTTGAAGTGAAATTTTGTTGAACTTTTCTTTGCTTAGATCTTTGATGAGAATGTCTTTCTGATGTATGTATGAGCCTGTGGAAATAAGCTGTTGATAGTAATGATGGTGGTTATGGTCTGTGACAAGTACCTACAATAAAACAGTTAGCAATAAAGTTTCCGACTTAAGAGTTTGGATATTTTGTATAAGTACATCCCAGTTCGCTGGCACGATCTTTGACGAATCTCAGATCGGATACTTGCTAGAATTTCCCTGTACTCAATATCTTCACTCTGTCGTTGTGAGCCGCTGGAGTATACCGAGGTATCACTCCACGACTGTAGACCGTTTGAGACCACCACGAACACTAAGCGTAACCCACAAGGGATTACCGAAGTGACCTACTGTCAGGGCTGTTTGATGTTGACCCTGGCAGGAATTTCCATTCAATCACTGAGGATCACAATTGTGAATCCTGTCATAAATGTTCTGGCAGATTGCTAAGATCTGCGTAGGACTCTGGAATATGTCACTTGTGTCCTTATTGTTTAAACAATCAAGTGATGAGATATTAGGTGTTCCTAAGAGATCTTTTGAAGAATCTCATGGCTCTAGACTCAATTAGTGCGCTTTGATTTTCCTAAGCAGAGACTAGGGAGAGGGTCTCCTTTTTCAATACCAACAATCTCTAAGAGAGAGTCGATAGATTACGTAGGGTTCCCTGTGAGAATGAAACAAGCTCTTTTGAGAGAACTTGAGTGGCTTAGAAGGTTTAGTGCATTGCGTCACTGGGTCCATGACGACTTTGTCTTCAATACCGGTGTCATCTTGTGACAACCAGTAGCATATGAGTTGAACCCGGTGTCTGTCCTAAGTTGAATAATTTGGAGGGCTATTTCTTTTCACCCTTTTTCTTTAACTTTTCTTTTTAATTCTTCAACTCCTTCTTTCTCCGATTCTCATTTTCTCCTTTTTCAATCATACCTAAGGACTTCTAAATACTAACTATTTGTGGTGTCCTTGGGTAGATCCCTCCGGCTCTGGCGGATCATAGGACGTTAATTCCTAAACTTAGTCACCTTTTAACTCCATGACTATCCTATGTTGCCACAAAACCTTTTCTTGAAAATCTCTCAAGATGTTTATGATGAAAAACATGTTTTGCTAACACCTTAAGAGTTTTTGGTTTTTCAGAAATACTCCCCTTCCACATGTGCTTATGAGTTTTGACTGAAATCTGCATAGAGAGGGTAGAGCTCGCACTTTTGAATTGATCGACTCTTGATAGACAATTCCCCGCGAGACACGGTTACGTTGTATAGTTAAAGAGTTCCATTATCAGCTTTTAGGTGACAACTAGCTCTAATAACTACCTTGAAGATGTAAACTCTCCTTGAAAAGGAGGTTAGACCCGTCAAAGTTCATGTCAATCAAGAGTGTCTCGGATTGGTACATTCTACTAAGATAAGTCTTGGAAGACAAATCTTTTTGATTACTGACATTCAAAGATCGTCAATTCATTGGTGATGTCAGAGTCGAGCATGTTATGAGATTCCATAACTTCCTGATCAACAATTTTAATCACATTTCTCCCCCTCAAAAATAGCATATGAATGTTGTTTTTGAAAACATGTTGATTAAAATATGATTTTTGAGGCGTTTGAAATTCCTTTGGGAAGAAACGGATTTCAAGAACATTTGATTTTGAACAAAGATTTAGTGTTGCAAACAGTTAAGAAGCTTTCGCTCCTTCAGTTTAGGATTATTGTACTGAAGCGTACAATAGGGTCCTTTTGTTGAATTATATTTTGTTTTCTTTAGACAAAAGTACTCCCCCTCAAATACGGAAACATATTTGAGAGATAGCCTTCTTGAGCCGAATTGTAGCCATATTATTAACTGTTATGTGAAAATGCATGTGATAATTCGAGCTCAAGGTTTAAAGAAAAACACAATCAATGAATATTATGTAAAAATTTCCAAGTCACAGAAGAATTTATTGTAACTCACAAAACTTCTTAAGTCACACAAAAAAAAATTTCTTATCTCGCAAGAATTCACATTATATTTCTCACTCACAAAGACAATTTCTAACTTGAAAAAGAGAGACTTTTTTTTTTTTTTTTTTTTTTTTTTTTTGTGGATTTTATCCTTTTGAGTGATAAATCTGAGATTTAAATGATGAATTATTTTGAAGAAAGTGTACATTCTTTGATTGAAAAAATTACGTTCTCCCCCTCAAAATATGTTTTCATGTGAAATGTTTAAGGAAAATGAAACATATTTTGAAGACGGAAGTTTGCACACAAATTTTTTTTAATGAAATTTTATATTTTTGTATTTTGATTTTGAAATATGTATTTACAAAAAAAAATTGTATTTTGGTGTTTGACATTTTAAGAACGTTTGATTAAATTTTCCAGATCTTCTGGAGTCAAACACCGCATACCAATTTGATGGACAAGCTCAGTAAACCGTACGGGTGGCAAGGCTTTGGTGAACAAATCCGCCAATTGGTATTGAGTACCCACAAAGTATAATTCAATTGTACCCTTTTCGACATGCTCTGTGATGAAATGATATCGGAGAGCGATATGCTTGGACTTGGAATGTTGAACCGTGTTGCAGGAGATGGCAATGGCACTCTTGGAGTCACAATACATTGGTATCTTGTTGAATACAAAGCCGTAGTCCATCAGTTATCCAAATTATCTGAGCACAGCATGCTGACATGGCAACGTATCCTGCTTCTGTTGAGGACATGGATGTACAGTCTTGTTTCTTAGACTGCCAAGACACAAGTTTATCTCCGAGAAACTGAGCACCACCAGATGTACTTTTGCGTGTATCTAAACACCCTGCATGATCAGCGTCTGAAAAAGCTATTAGTGCAAAACCAGAATCCTTCAGATACCAGATTCCCAAGTGAATGGTTCCCTTTACATAGCGAAGGATTCTTTTAGCCTCATTGAGGTGTCTTTCAGTTGGTCTTGACTGATAACGAGAGCAAAGATATACAGTAAAGACAATGTCAGGTTTGCTGGCTGTTAGATACATGAGAGACCCAATAATACTTCGGTATTTTGTAGGGTCAATCACTTTCCCATGTAAATCAGTATCCAGCTTTGGTGAGGTTGCAGACATAGGTGTGTTATAAGTATCACAACTGGTCATTCCATGTTTCTTTAAAATTTCAAGAGCATATTTGGACTGATTTAAAAATATGCCACGGGGAGATTGATGAACCTGAAGTCCTAAGAAGAACTTTAGTTCACCCATCATGGACATTTCAGAATTTTGTTTCATTAATTTTGCAAAAGCGTTTGAGTACTTTTTATGTGTTGAACCAAAAATGATATCATCAACATAAATTTGAACAATTAAAATATCTTCCCCGTGACGTTGAATGAAAAATGTTGGATCAACAGTTCCTTTGGTAAATTGATTAGCGAGAAGAAATTTTGACAGTTTGTCGTACCAGGCCCTTGGGGCTTGTTTAAGACCATAAAGAGCCTTTTTGAGCTTGTACACGTAGTTAGGATGTTCTGAATCAACGAATCCTTCCGGTTGACCCACATAAACTTCTTCACGGAGTTGACCATTCAGAAACACTGTTTTCACATCCATTTGATAAACCGTGATATTCTTGTGTGCAACATATGCCAGAAATATCCGTACAGCTTCAAGCCGAGCTACTGGTGCAAACGATTCTTCATAATCTATTCCTTCTTCTTGAGAATACCCTTTAGCCACAAGACGAGATTTGTCGCGAATAACATTGCCTTCAGCGTCCAATTTGTTTTTCCAGATCCATTTGAGTCCAATGACATAAATCCCATCTGGTCTTGGAACAAGTTCCCAGACTTCGAGACGTTTGAACTGATTCAACTCTTCTTGCATTGATTCAATCCAATTTTAATATGTCATAGCTTCTTTGATGTTTCGTGGTTCTTCTTGACAAACGGTAAGAGCATAAATGCAAGTTTCAGCATCGGTGTGAAGACGTTGTCTTGTCATGACTGGGTTAGAAGGGTTGCCAATCACATTCACTAAGGGATGATCTTTTGTCCATTTATGTGTCGAAGGGTGATGATTGAATGTTGCATGCATATTAGACGGATCCAAATTTCATGAAGATGACTCGTCAATGTCTGGAATAGAAGGAGCCAGTGCAAATGCATTGAAGAAAGCATTTCCGTCATAATCTGCTGGTGCGGGTACTTCATGAGTATGTTCTTCATCAGCTGTGTCAGTGTTGGAGGCAATGTGTTCTTCTGTTGATTGTGAATCATTCAGTGGTGCATCTGGTGCAACAGTTGTTGTTGTTGGAGCAGGTGTATCGGGTATTGGATTATGATCAGGGTGTGCAACGGAAACATTCGATACATCTGGAGCACTACTTTCAGGAATCTCATCAAACAGAGGAGCAAACAAAGTTTCCAATTGTTGACGAGTGAATTTCATGGGTGGAACAGCTGATGAAGAGGGAAAGTTAAGACGATTGGATGCGGGTCCTAAGCGGTTTTGCTCAGAAGCCATATCTGTAAGCTCATCAAAGTTGACATGAACGGTTTCCATCATTTGTCGAGTTCGACGATTCCAAATTCAAAATCCTTTTGAATTTTCACAATATCCAATGAACACTCCAATGTCGGCTTTCGGCTAAAGTTTACCAATATTATCACGATCATTTTTTGGATAACACAGTGCACCGAATACATGAAAATATATGATATCTGGTTTGCGGTTGTGAACAATCTCATATGGAGTTTTATTATGGTGCGTATGAATGATGGAACGGTTTTGAGTAAAACATGCAGTTGAGACGGCTTCAGCCCACAAGAAATCCGGTAATTGTGAGAAAATCAACATTGTTCGAGCAGCCTCCACTAACGTTCGGTTTCGTCTTTCAACAACACCATTTTTTTCAGGAGTACGAGCAATCGAGGTCTGATGTGTGATTCCAACTTTCTCAAAGTAAGCACGAAGTGTTTGATTCTTGGATTCAGTTCCATTGTCTATTCTTACAATTTGAACGGTGTTTTTGAGTTGAACCTGAATCTTTGTGAGAAAGGTGATAATCATTGTTGGAGCTTGATCTTTAGTTCGAAGAAAATAGACCCAAGTCCATCGTGAATAATCATCAACAATAACCAGAATGTAGCGTTTGCCATTCACACTTTGTACACGCATGGGACCATATAAATCCATATGAAGCAAGTGAAGAACATGTTGAGAACTTGGTTCTGGTTTTGAGGGAAAGTTAGATCTCTTGCTCTTGCCTTGTTCACAAGCCGAACATAAGTGATCTTTGGTGTATCGGAACCTCGGAAGACCATCAACTAACTTATGACGAGCGAGTTCAGTCATGGTTTTGAAGTTTAAATGAGAAAGCCTTTTGTGCCATAACCATGATTTTGTCGAAGTTGCTTTTGAGAGAAGACAAATCGGTGAAGATGCAATCATATCGGACATAGGAATCATATAAAGATTTGTGCTTCGATTGCCGGTAAGTAAGTCATGTCCTTCCAAATCACGTACGTAACACGTTTTGGAGCGAAACGCAACTTCCAAATCATCATCACAGAATTGTCCAACTGAGAAAAGATTGTGTCCAAGACCTTCAACATAATAAACACGACTGATCTCGATGTTTCCATTAACATAATCTCCATATCCCATTATTGCAGCAAAATGATCATTCCCGAATTTGACAGTACCGATGAACTTTGAAACAAATTTTACTAACAGCTTTAGACTGCTTGTCATATGCCGGGTAGATCCGCTATCAACAATCCACAGAACGAGTTGAATCACCTGCAACACACGAAGACAACGAGGGTGGTATGATAGAAGCAGTGGAACCCAAAGAGTTAGTGGGTTCCATTATGTTAGTGTTACACACATTTGCACATTTAGGAATCCATTTAAAACTTGAGGTACGCTGCAACCATTGTTGCCATAACCAATTAGCTTTCGCTTTGGTCTTAGTGAAGTCACTAGGTGAGTATACTTTCTTAGAATATGTTTTTGCAGCAATGGGTGTGTCTACAGATTTCTCAGAAACTACACTGTGCACCTTCCCTAAATTCGATTTTGCAACTATAGTGGACCTAGAGGGAGGACCAGTTATAGATTTCTTAGAACGAGCTAACAGAGAATTTGCAACACATTTTTCATGATTACCAGACATCATACTTTTACGACAGAAAACAAAAGAAGCATTAACGTTTGAAACGTTTACAGACTTATCATTCGTTACACTAACATTAGAATTACAAGTTTCCAAATTTGAATCTAAAGCAGATGCAACATGATTTTTATTCGATTTCCTAAGATGAACTTCTACTTCTGATTTCGGACGAGTGCTATTCCTATGTTGCGAGATCCTAGTATTTTCTTTTTTTCTCTTTTTCTTGGATCTTCTAACATTAGTGGACGCAACTATTCCTGTAGAAGTGGAAGAAATCAAATTAGTTTCCTGAGTTTTGTCAATTATATACATGCCAGGAGCAATCACGTTTGTGTTACTAGACTTGCTAGAGGCTTGTTTAGCTAGCTTTTCTTTAAGCTCAATGATGATGTGTTTTTGATCTTGAATTATGGAATTTAATCTTCCTTGTTCACCCAACATTTGTCGAGTGTATTCAACATGGTGATCAAGTTCTTTTGACGCTTCAGAATGAACAGTTTTAAGAGAATCAAAAATCGTTTGATATTCCTTTTTTACTTGTGCAATCTCTTGTTCATATTTGAAAAGTTGAAATTTTAACGACGCATTTTCATCATCAAGAAATTTGACTTTTGATAGTCGCGACTGTTCCAAAGAAAACTTTTCCTTTTGATTTTGTAAAGCAATTTCAGATTCAATTGTTTGAGACTGACACCATTCAAGTCTTCGTTTAAGTTCAGAAATCTCCATTGAAAGTTTAGATTGGACATCATCATTTTGTGAAAACATTTTCTCATTTTCCTCTTTTAATTTCTCAATTTCATGCCTTAACATCTGATTGTCCATTTCCAATGTTTGAACCATATTGAGATTCTCAGCAGTTAACACAGTATCATTCACATAATCAAATTCACAATATATAACCACAGAAGCAATATTAGCAGAAAGAGCATCTTCTAACAATTGATCAAAGGCATTTTGAAGATCTTGGTTTTTGCATTGCTCTTGTGAAACTGAATTTTCAAGTGTGTTAAAAGATTCAATCATTGAAGTCACCTCTTATTGAAGTTCCCTTTCCCAGTGTGTTGCACACAGATACAAATGTGCGACATGAGGTGAAATTTGGGTTTAAAACAATTGTCTTTGCTCTCTTGCATAAGCAGATTGAAAATTAGATGCTTTTAATTCAGAATTTTTCTCAATTGCCGTTTCTAAAAATGAAATATCTTCCATAAACGTTTGAAAGTACCTTAATACTAAACAAGGTTTAGGAGTTTTTGGCAATGAGTCGCTTTTGCAAGAGGACAGTAAAGGACCATTTATTTGTGCAACACTGTGAACAGGACCTTCCACACAAGATGCCTCAGTTATTTCAGAAAGATTATATGATGGTGTTGAAATGACATTCAGTTTGTAAGAAGCATTTTCTCTTGTGTAATCATATGGTAAAATTCCATTTTGACGCAATTTTAAATGACTTCGATCATCTTGTGTCCATTGTTCCTCACAATCAAATACAACAAGTTGCATGCTTGGATCTAAAAGACATTGAGCACTATACAATTTGGGTATTTCCTTGAGAGCTGTTTGAAGAAAACGTGGGTGATTATACCCAAGAGCAAAACGTTTTGAGTCATCGGGACTCGGTAGTAAAGTATACATTTCAATTTGTTTTACTGAGTGGCCAATCTTATATACAACAATGCCAAAATCTTTTAACCGTCTTTCCAATCGAAGAATTTCCTCGATTTGATCATCAATGCATTTCTTAGATTTCTTCTTGAATTCAGAAAAATTTGACCGACTTGTTGAAGAATCTTGTTTAGTGTTGGAAAGTTCCGTTTTAAGATTTTTAATGTTTTTCTAAAGTTCAGACTTTTCTTGTTCAATTTTAGAAATCTTTTCGTTATTTGACGCAACAATTTCGTGCATCTGATGTTGAAGATTTTGTTCGTTAACGTAAGATTTTTGAAAGGCCACTTAAAAACTTGTTTCTCGAGTGGTTTTTGTTTCAAAATCATTTATCCGTTTTCGACAACTCTCAAGTTCAGTAGTCAAGGAGGTAATCTCAGCCCTAAGGTTTTGGTTTATCTCATTACATTTTGCAGTTTGGGCTTGCAATGGCAGAAGTAATGAATTAAGATATTCTGAATCTAGACCATGGATTGCTTCACTCTGTTCAATATGCTCATTATTTTCGTCATCACTTAGTTCATCGAATGTAACCACGGGGTTAATTTGATCAACTTCAGTATGATTAAATAATGATTCATGTTGAACAGATTGCTGCTCATCAGGTGCAGATGCAGACACAATTGCATTTATGAGGCATATATCAGTGTCAGGTACTTGAGATAGATCGTCTGTGTCATAGACCGGTCCATTCTCTGTTTGACTGATGTGATGTTCCTGCATATTTGCCATCAAAACAGCTGCAACATTTGCTTCTAAATCTTCATATTCATCATCTGAGAGAGTATCTGCCATAAAACCTTGCTGAGTTTCACTGAGTTCTCCTCTTGATTCATCCTTGTATGCCATCAGCATGACTTGTTTGTATTAATCACCCCCTCTGGTTCGTGGTTCAGAACAAGCATTAGCAAGATGTCCTTGCTTTTTGAAATTATAACAGCGAATAGTAGTCCCTGAAGCCGGTGAATTCCCTGTTTCCACAACTTGAACATTTCTCTTGAAGTTATTACTACCCGATCCCCCTGCTGATGTTTGACCATTCCCAGAATTACGAGAATACCCACTTGTAATCATTTGACGACAACTAGTTCTGTTTTGAACTTCAACTTTGCCACCTTGTATAACTGCGTGACTTTTGGGATTTAATGATGAACGAAGACGATTGTTTGACTGGGTAGAGAACTTGGAGAAGGCTTTAGCAATGAAGGCCATTCCATGATTGAATGCTTCAAAAGCATCATCTTGATCATCATTGGTTTGAGCATAGTATGCAGTGTTAGAATCACCTTCGGGATTGACTTGATGAGAAGGTGTGGGTGGAGCATAAGAAAAGTGACGTTGTTGTTGATCAAAAGCATGATTTGAATTTGGGTATGGATTCGGATAACCATGTGCCATGAGAGAAATCTGATCAGCAATCGGTGGTGGAGGAAAACCGTGTGTGCCACGAGCTTCTTTATCTTCGAGAACCTCATATTGATGATGTTTCAGATAATCATACAACAACCCATACTTGAGATCATGAAGATCCTTGACTTGTCGAACAAAAGTAACATACTTATGCCAATCCGGTCCTATAGAGTTCAGAAACTTTGTGTTAATAGCAATTGTTGGAAGATCAATCTTATGTCGATGCAAATCATTGACCACATTTGTGAAACGATGATAATATGATTCAAGTGATTCCCCAGGCTCAATGGTAAACACATCAAAGTTGTGATACAGCTTAGACTACATATCGATCTTGTTCAGTTCAGTGCCTTCCATCAAAAGATGAATTTGTTCCCACATAGCTTTTGCAGTTGTCTGTGCATCAATACTTTTGTAAATCGGATTAGGAATTCCAAGAAGTATTTGTTGCATAGCAAGCTCATCGGCTTCAAGATGAAGTAGTTGTTCTGGTGTTAAACTGCTCAGTGGAACAATTGAGATAGTATCGGGTCTTGGTGGACAGCTGTAGGATCTCCGGGAACAGTTTCAGTTGGCATTTGAAACGGTCCTTCTAGTATCACCTTATTCAGATACTTACCATGAGGTTTCTTGAGTTCCATATATCTTAAAAATCGACTTGACCATTGCACATAATTTCCTGGTGTAAGCATTGGAGGACGAGTATCTGAACCAGCTTCATGAATCGATTGCTGACTTGTAACAGCTTCACACATTTGAGAAAACCAAGTTTGTTGTTGAGGGATTTGTAGAACCATTGAAATTCGTTGTTGAACTTGTTGAGGAGGTTGTGGAGGAGCTTGTTGAGGAGCTTGTTGTGGGGTTTGATAAGGATAGTAGGGGTAATGGGGATAATACGGATACGGTTGTTGAGACATAATTGTTGATTGATGGATGATATGGATCGTTAAGGATACTTAAGGTTGATGTTGTTTAGGTTTAGATAATTTGGAAGCAATGTCCGGAAATCCTAACTCACAAAAATTCAAAGTAGCAGAAATCCTAACTTGCAGATGCCCTAAGTAGCAGAAATCCAAACTTGCAGAAAAACAAACTCGCAAGATTCTGAAAACCAAACTCGCAGGATTCTGAAAAAAACCAAACTCGCAAGATTCTGTAAAACAAACTCGCATGAATCTGAAAACCAAACTCGCAAGATTCTGAAAACCAAACTCGAAGGATTCTCAAAAACCAAACTCGCAGAAATTCAAATTTGCAAACTTGCAGAAATTCAAAAAATTTCAAACTCGCAGAAATTCAAATTTCCAAACTCGCAGAATTCCAATTTTCAAAATCGCAGAAATTCAAAAAATTTCAAACTCGCAGAAATTCTAAAAAACTCAAACTCGCAGAAATTCAAATCCAAACTCGCAGAAATTCAAGTCTAAACTCGCATAAATTCTAAAAATTTCAAACTCGCAGAAATTCAAATCCGAACTCGCAGAAATTCAAGTCTAAACTCACAGAAATTCTAAAAATTTCAAACTCGCAGAAATTCAAATCCAAACTCGCAGAAATTCAAGGCTAACTCGCCAATATTCAAGTCAAACTCGCAAAATTACGTATTTCAGTCCAAAAAATCCATAAATTTCAATCTAAAACACGTTTTTAAGCACGGATTTCTATTAGATCTAATCAATATTATCCTAAACTATGATAAAGTATCTCACTTTTTAGATAAAAACGATTTTGAAAAAATTTTAAAATTTTCTAACTCACTAAAATTCATAAATCTAAAAACATGAAATTTGATCTTTATCACAACCAAAACAATCCCTTGGCTCTCTGATAAAGTATTGGTTGTAATGTTGTTGTGAATTTACTTTCTTTAGTCTTTAACTCGCATCATCTTTATACCAAGTTGCAGCATCTCCTTGTCTTCATCAAATCACTTTACAAAACAGACAAACCGCATAGCTTGATTGAGCACAAACCGCATAGCAAATCAACGTCAAAACGCATCTTGTTTTACATACACAAACCGCATCTATTAAGAAAAATCGCATAAGTTTTGACTTAACAAATCGCATGTGAACCAATGCGTCAAAACGCATTTGACTTTTTGACCTTATCTAGACAAACTGTTGAACCTAAGACCTTGATAGATCTTTGAGCGCTCATGAATCATTAGTAATGTTTATGTAATCACAAACACACTAATAGAAAGTCTCTATTACTTGTATTCTAAAGCGGAAATCAAACACAAGTAAGAACACAGATTACTAAGAATACTTTGATCCTCTATGGATCTTTTAATAAAACTAAAACTTGTTTTTCAAACTCGTCCATCATACATACTAATGTGTTCCTTTTATAGACAAGGAACCCTAAACCGTTTCACAAGAAACGTATATTCAAAAAACTAAAAGAGACATGCTTTATCACTTCCTAATAAAACTCATGCATATCCTAACTAACTATAAAATACGCGGAATATCTATATCCGCAGAAACAAACTACACGGTTTTACTACTTCCGCAGAATCACTTCTTCAGCAGAATCCAACACTTCAGCAGAATCCGTCAGCAGTATTATTCAGCAGAATTCTTATTCAGTAGAATTCCCAATAATCCTCCCCTAATCTTGAATTTGACATGGTTAAGTTCAAGATTCTTGATAGATCTTTAACACTTTAGAACAAGAGGATTGAACTCGAACATCAGCAGCAAAGAAGCAAAACAACCACATCTCTATGATGGCAAAACTTTGAAACTTCAGATCTTTGCAGCAACAAATGACAAAGTGTACATCAAAACAGATTAGTTTCATACTATTCTCATCACATCCAGGTGTGTTAACTCCTGTGAGAGGTGAATCATTGAAAATAATGGATTTGATGTCTCTTTACCAATACCCATTACTACTGGAGTAGCCAAATATTTAAGTTCGAAAACTATGGTACACTGATAACCATCTGATTTTTAGCAAATCAGCAGCTGATGTGCTTCGTCGGTGCAAGTTTTAAAAATTTATAAACATGATTTAACCGTCTAACCTATTAACACATACGAGCAAGTATACTCGTCCGTAATAGCAAAGTTTGGTAAGTCGAGATCGTCCCAAGGGATTTTGTGTATGAAATTGATTTGTTTGAAAAGATTCCAACAAGAAAGCTTGTCAAGGCTTCCTCAAATAATTATGTTCTAGTGAAATTCAATAAGAAATATATATATACTTGTGTGTAGTCTATAATCAATCATAAATAGTATTCATGAAGGTTTGGTGTATACTCTTAATATGATGCACAAATCATAAGCAAATGATTCCCCAACCATGGTATGTGTTTGTAAAAATCATTCTAAGAACAAAAACATTTAGGTAATCCTTTCGGTCCTTATCCCAATGATTATCCTATAGAAATTCCATTTGTTTGCAACATGTTCTTATTAAATTTGTTCTTACGAATCTTTCGACCCTTCGTGATGAAAATGTTCCTAGTCTTGTTTTAATAAGCAAACATGGTGGTTGTCAATCACCATATCCCCATACTAGTTTGTCACTTCACTTTTTGGAATAAAACACAAGAGAAATCCTTTCGGTCCTTTTTCTTAAAACATGTTTTATCAACAAATCAAACCAAGACTAGTATTTTTCCAACAAACTCATTTAAACAAGATCATATGTACATGCATCACATTTTGAGAACACTAATATGATTAACTACATCCCAACACACAAGTATATCCCAAAACTACTCCATGATAATAATAATAATAACTAAACACAAATAGTAACAAAGTAATTCCAACAATTCAAGAGAATAGAATTCCATAACAAAGTTCATAGAATACCTAAACTTTTGTGATTACAAGAATTAGAATTCGTGGATTGTAGCAACCATACGCCTCCAATCACCTAGATTCACCGTACAACTCCAAACTACCAAAACTATGGATGAGAATTGTTCCCTCCTTGCTCCTGGACGTTTTTCAGTAAGTACTAAGCTTTTGGGCTGAATAATATGGTTGGTATTAGTTTTGGTGTAAACTAATACAATTTTGGTTATGTCACTCCTAGTATACTAGGACTAGGTTCTTTAAATAGCCAAATGTGCTTGCTTAACTCTTCAAAAACATTCCCAACAAGTAAATGTCAAGAAATGATCGGACTCCAATAATTATGGGGAGTTAAAGCAACAATAAATGCAACATTGTGTACCTGCAGCGTGAGAAACCGGATCGGTTTCTACTCCAACCGAATCGGTTGGATTCTGACCATTCGCCCAGCCGGATCCGGTTACGGGTTGTGACCGATCGGCTGGGTTTGTGCTGTTTTGACTTTTTGTTGACTTTTCTCCTATGCGCTTCATTCTTTGCTCTCGCTGATGATTTCCAAGGCAAAACTTGATCTTTCCTTGCCGTAGATACTTAGAAATCATTGTGTTTCCCAATCATTGAATCCAAAAGCTTCCTAGCTCGACTTCCTTCCTTGAGAATCTTCCAAATGTGCATAAAAACTTCATTTCTTCATTATTCGTGATACCTGGCTACATATACATGCACAATACGCATCTTTGCACTATTGCAACAATTATGAGTAAATATAGCCGATTATCATGCACAAAACTAACAATAACGCTACTAAAAACATGTTCATTTTAGGCGTTATCAGCAGCTATAAATGGATTTGAAATGTCTTTACCTGTAGCCGTTTGCTCAGGACTAGCCAATTCTTAGGTGAAAAGAATCACCTTTGGTGAATTGATTACCAAATATGGTATTCCACTGCCTTTACCACAAGCCACATACTTGTGGGCTAGACAATTCTTGGATTCTAAAAAGGAATAAGCCATGGTGAATTGATGACCATACAACCCTCAACAATTAAGCATGGGCGAGTTGCATACCCTATGGTTTTTAGCAAACCATTACAGCTATCAACAGATTTGATGTGTCTTTACCAAAGCTGTACCCTTTGGACTAGCCAACTCTTTGATGGACACAAGGCACATCTGGTGAGTTGATAACCATCAATAGAGTTATATACAACAAACCTGAATATACAATTTTCTTTTTTTTTTATTTATTTATTTATTTTTACTAAGAATGAAACAAAGAAAGAAAGGATACAAGATAATATTACAAATAAACAAAGAAAGAACTAATACAAGATAATATGGTATTCCCCTGAGGCATATGCCTCCCCTGAGGCTTATGCCTCCCCTCAAACTGTGCAGTGAAGGGTTAAGCATCCCAATACTCTCCAGAGGATGATCCTACAACAACAACAAAAATATAATACAAAATATTAGTACACTTTGGAGACTCAAGTCATCACTGACTTGAGCCTGCCTTGTGGATCATAAGATTTAGGCCATGTAGATGTATAAGATCCACCATTGTTCTTGGGCCTCCTTTGAAAATTAGGTCCCTTTTGAGTCCAAGAACAACCTGCTGAGGGCTTCACAGCACTATCCCAATATCCCTTGCCAACATACATTGAGTCAAAACATCCAGGCCAATAACCATTTTGAAAACATGAACTAGTTGGTATCACATATGGTCTAGCAATAGATCTGCTCCATTTTGAAAATTTATCAGCAGAATTGTGTTTGCTGGTTTTATGAGTTGCTTGTGGAACAAAAGATGGTATTTCATTAACATTTTTCCACATTGGTCTAGGTTTCTTTTGACTAGCACATCCACCCATTCTTTGCTCATGAAAATTACAATCCTTAATCAAATGAAATTTACTTCCACAAACAAAACATTTCTTCTTTTTAGAAGATTTATTCAAAGTGAAAGATGTTTCATTACATGCAAAAGCATTCAAACCACAAACATTAACAAAATTGTTTTTAACAAAATTAAAGACATTGTTTTGCAAAGAATTAAATGACAAGTATTCAGAGGAAAATGTCTTGGAATTTGATTCCTCAGCAGCAACTCTAACAGGCTTGTAGGGAGTCTTGGGTGTAGGCTTGGGTGAGGTCTTGGGAAGGTCTGACTTTTCACTTGAATCACAACTGGTATATGTAGTAGACCCTTGGTCAGAGGACTTGTCACTGTCAGAACAAGAGACAAAGTCAGTAGATTTAGAATCAGGGTCTGGCAAGTCTCTTGACTTTTTGCCATAAAGATGGTGTGATCCATCAAAGTCTATTGTGATAGAAAGGTCAGTGGGCATATGTTCTCCTCTAATAGGTCCAGGTACATCATGTAATTCTCATTCTTTTACATAATTAGCTAATCCTGCTGGTATAGATTTACGCAGATCATTCCTAGCTTCTAAGCCAACATACTTCTTAAAACCTAAACCTATCCCAGAGTTTACAGATTGACTACCATAGAGTAAGCTAGCTAAATTGTCACCTGAAATTAACCATTCTTTATGTCTAGCTACTTCCTCATCTAGTTTCTTTTTCAGCACTTGGTTTTCTGAAACTACATCAGCTTTTTCTTTCTCAGTACGTTTTAAATCAATTCTATTACATTCCAAATCACTTTCTAACACCCTTATCTTTTCATCATAAGCAAGTTGATTCTTTTGAAACCAATTTTTTTGTCTTTCTAAAGTTTTTAAAGCCTTTTTGTAAGCCTCAACTTCAACATAACATTCATTATATTTAGGTTTCAATTCATCATAAGCTTCCTTAAGTTCATTATATCTTTCACTACAACCAAAAACACAATTATGTACCTAAGAGATGCCCATTAAGGCAACTTGATTATACTGATCCTCTGTAGTACAGCTTGCCAGCAATCCACTCTGCTCAGAACTAGAAGCTTCATCATTATCAGGATCATGCACCTTCCAGTTGACATGGTCATCCAGAGTAACCAAAGCTTTAGAGGATCCAGCTTCCATTTGATTCAGCTGATAGGTAGAATACCTAACCTCATCACCATCCTTCCTATCCTTGCATTCTCTTGAGAAGTGACCCATCTGATCACAAGTGTAGCACTTGACTTTCCTTCTGTCAAATCTTGCTGAATCTCTTCCCTGGAAACCAAACTTTCTCCCAGCCTTACTCTCAAACTTCTTGATGTTCATTGAGAGCATGGTTAGTTGCCACTTCAAGTTCATCTCTTCCATATCAAGTGGATCCACCTGTTCAAAATCCTCAAAAGCTAGTTGCTGCTAATTTTCATAATCAACAACAAAAGAGTGAATTACATCTTCCAATACACCATTGGATTTAGGTTGAGAATTTGATGTAGTGGTGATGTAGGATGATGATGCTGAGGAAATTGGGCTTGGAGCATAGGTCATCTTATTTGAGGAGGTGCTAACAAAAGCTGACTGAGTGGGAGTGGATGAACGAAAAGGACTTCTGACATCAGGCTCAAGAGTTTTAAGTCTGTTGTAGAGATCATCAAAAGTGACCAAATCTAGCCCACCTTTTGCTTTGAGTGCAATGCTTACTTGCAACCAAGATGGATGTAAAGATCGTAAGAACTTTGAATTGCAATCCTCATTGTCTGGCCTGGACTTCATCTGATTCAATTGACTCAAAATCCTATGGAACCTGTCATATCCCTTGTGGATACCTTCTTCCTCAGAGATTTGGAATTCTTGAAACTGCTGTTTCAGCATTGATTTCCTCATCCTCTTTGACTCACCGTTCCCACCAAACCTAGCCTTGATTGCCATCCAGATGTCCTTAGCATCCTCCATGTAGTGAAAGTCACCCATGTGATCATCTGGTATAGCCTGAAGGAGAATAGTTCTAACTTTAATCTCTCTCTGAACAGCTAGAATCTCTTCAGCAGTTTTGGGACCAACGATGGTAATAACACCATCAGCATCTTTGACGCACTTCTTCAAACTGTTACCCTTACGAACAACTTCCCAAAGATTCCAATCAATATTGGAGATCTAATTCTGCATCTTCATAGCCCACAATTCATACTCCTCCTTCTTGAGGTATGGGAACTTTGCATTGCTGTTTGTGAGATTGAGTTGTTGCAAGGATGTGGTGTTTTGATTGTGAGTAACTTCTGTTCAATCTTCTGACCCAGGCATTGTTATGGTTGTTTTGGTTGTGAGGGTGTAAAGAAAAGGATTTTCTTAGTATCACAGAGACTCTCCCGAGGCTCTGATACCACTTGTTGAACCTAAGACCTTGATAGATCTTTGTGCGCTCGTGAATCGTTAGTAATGTTTATCTAATCACAAACACACTAATAGAAAGTCTCTATTACTTGTATTCCAAAGCGGAAATAAAACACAAGTAAGAACACTGATTACTAAGAATACTTTGATCCTCTATGGATCTTTTAATAAAACTAAAACTTGTTTTTCAAACTCGTCCATCATACATACTAATGTGTTCCTTTTATAGACAAGGAACCCTAAACCGTTTCACAAGAAACGTATATTCATAAAACTAAAAGAGATATGCATTATCACTTCCTAATAAAACTCATGCATATCCTAACTAACTATAAAATACGCGGAATATCTATATCCGCAGAAACAAACTACACGGTTTTACTACTTTCGCAGAATCACTTCTTCAGCAGAATCCGTCAGCAGTATTATTCAGCAAAATTCTTATTCAGTAGAATTCCCAACACAAACCGCATCAGACCCGAACATTATAAGTACAACTCGCACTTGACTAAAAAGTCAAACCGCATACCATGTGAATGTGACAAACCGCATAACAAACATTGAATCTGGACAGTTTATAAAGACAAACCGCATAGTAGCATAACCAGACAAACCGCATCTAAGAAAAAGAGCAACACAAACCGCATCATAGAACATTCATAAAAACAGTTAAAAAACTGCTTTAAACCAGAACTGCTTTAAACCATAGAAACTGTTAAACAAACTACTCATCCAAAACAACATATTGTCATTACAAACGAATCATCAAAAACATCAACCCATATTATGCATCAAAAACATCAACCACAAGCAGCAAACCGCATCCCAAAGCCGTATAAAAACCATACGAATCACCATAAACAACACAACCTAGGCTCTGGTAGCATTTGTAGGACCGTATATTTTATGTTGTTTGATGATTCGGGTGGTCTAGGGAGATGATTATACAAGTATGCCATTGTTAGAGAGTGAAAGAGATGAGAGGGAATTCTATAGAGATAAACAAAAATGTGAAAGGTTAGATTAGAAGTTCCAACCCTCTACCTTGGGAGGTAGAGGGTATTTATAGTTACAGACTAAACGCCCTCCTGTCGGGCTGTAGATCAGGCATACAGTGGGTAAAGACCCGTCCTTCCTCCTAGGTGTTACTCTATGCTAAACTAATCTACGCTAATAACTACCTAATTAACTACTAAATATCGTAAATAACGATATGTCTACAAGCTAACTTGTAACGCCCCGACCCGCCAAGGGTAAAGGAATCACAAATAATGGTGTCATATCAAAGCAAAACATAAATAACCAAAAGAAGTCTTAACATAAATACGGAAATAATCTAAGTCAAATGACTTCAATACATAGGTCCCAGCGGAAACATAATAAACCTCAACAATATATCCGAAATAAATAAGTCTTAAATGGCATCATAAGAAATCAAAGCTAAAATCTCTAAGGTAAGTCCACTCATGCACTCATCCCAAAGCAACCCAACTTCCAATGCTTAGATACCTGCCGCGGAAGAAAAGAAAAGTGCGGCTGAGCTTCAAAAGCCCAGTGAACAGATATGAAAGCAAAAGAGAATACTAAACGATATCGAATACGAAATAAAGTGAATGAGCGATAGCAAAATCATAATCATTTTCAAAGTATAAATCAGAATTTCAAATAAAGTTTATAGTTAACTACCTCGAGCCCAGAAACATATATCAGATCATATTCATATTCACATAAGGCAACATTTTGTAGGGGAGACCTACCAGAGTTATAAAGGACGTGCATGCACGCAACATCAATCATCAGATAACATATAACATATAACAGATCTAGGATGCATCCATACGCCCCTTCCTACATATTCAAAAATATGCTTCACCATCCAGAGACGTGGCAGAACATCACTCTACTGCCCTAGAGTCATATCAGAGGTGCATCACTGATACGGACATGGAACCCCCATGACTAGTTAAATATTTGGCTCGGGTGTCATACTATCTTAGGTCAAATCAGAATGTCATAACTGACACAGATCATATTTATCAGAAAATCATTTATATTTCCAAATCATAGTTTTCATATCAGATAGTTCAAAATCAGATGTTTCATAATTCAGAAATCAGAGTTCAGATAAGCAATAGCTCAAACAAATCAGATGGGTTCATAGCAAAGGCTTAGGAAACCCTAATACGAAAGAAAACGTTAAAAGGAAACCTCTACTGAAAAGGTCAGAATATCTGTACCTTATTCCAACGCAAATGATCAAAAAGTAGAAAGACGAAAGGCAAAGGATTACTCCCTCTTCTCAGAACCTATAGACATTAACGGTCGTCCATGTTATTTATGATTCCATAATCGTCAAAATGATCTTTTAATATTTGGTGTTCATAATTAATGATCTTCATACTTTAGGGTTTTATTAAATGAGACTTAAGTATTTTATAATTAATGTTGTAGATTAGGGTTCGTTAAGTCATTTATTAAAGTCTAAGGTTAAATGTAAAAATAGTTTATAAGTCATAACTCACACATGAAATAACGAATTACTATATTTAGCTCAAACCCTAATCGACTCTCATTTATGTTCTAGGGTTTTTCTTATTCTTTAATATCTCATTAATATGCATTTACTTTACATGTTACGTCTATGATTTTATGTGACCTACAAGTTACTTATTACTCAGATAGATTACCCATGTACATAATTATTAGTTCACTTGAATTAATATAACGCACACAAAAGAGACACGTTCACAACACTTAGGGTTTGATATACTTTATTCGCTTTACATATTAAACTAGGGTTTATGTTTACGTGACCCTTACTCGTTTATTACACGTTCAAAACTCATGTATAGATGTTCGGTTCAAACTAGGGTTTCGGCTAGCAAGTTATACGCAAGTCCTAGCTCATCTAAACATGTTACATATTCAAGTTATTAAGTTTTATACCTTATTCGAATACACATATGGTTCGGTCCAACCTCATGCATGGTTCGGCCTAGTTTAACTCGACACAACCATGACCCGATTTAATAATGCTTATCACGTTACATGTTCCTTATTAGTTACAAGTTCAATTCGTTAAGGGTTGCCCTTGTTTTGGTTTACACGGCTCGGCACAAACAAAAGAGAACAAAAACTCGACCAAACAAAATATAACTCGACATATACATGCAAGGTACGTTAAAGGAAGTCGAATAAACGTTATACCTTAGCTCGTTTGAAGCAAAATCTCGACACCAAGGGGGTGTATGAGTCTCGGCCGAACAAGAAGAAAGAAAAAGGGAGAGGCAAAACAAACTAGGGTTTCAATTTAATGATTATATCTTGTATTTATAGTTGTAGTATTTAGTTTAGGTTTAGGAGGGGTTGGGTTTGGGTCGGCTTGGTTCAACCAAGCTCAAAGGCTCGCCCACAATGGGCTTCGGCCCTTGATCCCACGAACACAAACAAACGCCCCTTTTGGGCTTCTCTTGGTCCTCGGCTTGGCGCAAAACAAAACAAAAGAAACGAGCCCATCCAACAAATGAACGGCCCAACATATAAGCGAAACGTTTAAGTCCTTCGTCGTACCAAAGTCGTTTACGTAATTATATTCGTCACGTTTTATTTATTATTCTTAAGTTAGGTTTTTAAATTTCGTTAAGTGCTTTTAAACGTATATTACGTATTTTATAGTTTTTGATTCCAAGGGCATTTTAGTCTTTATATATGTTTTAGATTTTTCGGGTTTTACAATTCTTCCCCTCTAAAAAAAAATTTTCGTCCTCGAAAATTGAAATGAAACGAAACGAAAACGAGATGAGAACATACCGAACTATTCAAAGAAATGAGGATAACTAGCTCGCATCGACTCTTCGGTCTCCCAAGTAGCCTCACGCTCCAGGTGATTTTTCCAAAGAATCTTAACGAACGGAATAACTTTACTTCTCATAACTCTTTCTTGTCTTTCTAAAATAGCTTCCGGTTCTTCAGATAAAGACATATCGGATTGAATCTGATCAAACGGATACGAAGCAACGTGTAATGGATGATAGTTGTATCCCCTTAGAAGAGATACATGGAACACATCATGAACATGCGATAACTGAGGCGGAAGTGCTAATCGATACGAAACTTCTCCTATACGCTCCAGAATTTCAAACGGACCAATGAATCGAGGACTGAGCTTGCCCTTGATTCCAAAACGTTTCACACCTCTAAACGGTGAGACTTTCAAAAACACACGATCACCAACTCGAAATTCTAAATCACGACGATGCTTGTCGGCATAACTTTTCTGACGAGACCTAGCCTCCTTCAACTTTTCTCTAGCAACAGCTACTTTCTCATTAGTGATCTCAATCATTTCCGGACCTTCGATTAGGCGTTCACCTACTTCATCCCAACAAGTAGGTGATCTACATTTCCTTCCATAAAGAAGTTCAAACGGTGCTGCCTTAATGCTAGCATGCCAACTGTTGTTGTATGCAAACTCTACCAAACACAAATATTCATCCCAGCTGCCAGTCTATTCCAAAGCACAAGCCCTTAGCATGTCCTCTACGGTCTGAATAGTCCTCTCTGACTGACCATCTGTTTGAGGATGAAAAGCCGTACTAAAATTAAGTCGAGTACCCCAAGCTTTTTGCAAACCTTTCCAGAAACGAGAAGTAAAACGCGGATCCCTATCTGACACAATAGCCGTCGGAGTACCATGAAGTCTAACTATCTCTTGCTGAAAAATCTCTGCCAATCTACCAATACCATAATCCTTCCTAATTGGTAAGAAATGAGCGGATTTGGTTAGCCGGTCTACAACCACCCAAATCGCATCAGGCTTCTTCTTAGTAAGAGGTAGTCCAGTCACAAAGTCCATAGATATCTTATCCCACTTCCATATCGGAATATCCAATGGTTGTAACAGTCCACTAGCTCTTTGATGTTCGATCTTCACTTGCTGACAAATCATACACTTCGACACAAACGTCGCCACATCTTGCTTCATGCCGTTCCACCAGAAATACTGTTTCAAATCCCTATACATCTTGGTAGAACCAGGATGGACAGTGAAAGGAGAACTATGAGCTTCAGTCATAACTTTTTCACGAAGTACCTGATCATTAGGAACACAAAGCCTATCTTCATACCATACAATTCCGTCGTTATCAACCTTAAACTCCGGCTGCCTACCTTCTTCAACATTTTGAGCTACAGCCCACAGCTCGCCGTCATCTTTCTGAGCTTCCTTAATTTGCAGTATAAGGTTCGACTCCACCTTCATGCTAGCCCAGTATCCACCAAAACCTCGTACGCACAACTCAACATCCAAACGCTCTAAATCACGAATGATCCTAGGCTCAATCTCAATACTTGCAAGCATACCTGATTTCCGGCTAAGTGCGTCAGCAACTACATTAGCCTTACCAGGATGGTACTGAATGTTAGTGTCATAATCCTTAAGAAGTTCTAACCATCTTCTTTGTCTCATGTTGAGTTCCTTTTGAGTGAAAATATACTTGAGACTCTTATGGTCGGTGAAAATATCACACGTCTCTCCATACAAGTAATGTCTCCAGATCTTCAACGCGAACACCACAGCAGCTAACTTAAGGTCATGAGTTGGGTAATTCTCCTCATAAGGTTTCAGTTGTCTTGAAGCGTAAGCTATCACCTTACCATGTTGCATCAAGACACAGCCCAATCCTTTCTTAGATGCATCGCTATAGATTTGATATCCTCCAGCACCAGATGGAAGAGTCAAAATAGGAGCGGACACCAACCTTCGTTTCAACTCTTCAAAACTCTTTTCTCTTTCATCCGTCCACACGAACTTTTCACCTTTCCTCATCAATTGGGTTAAAGGCAAAGCTAAACGAGAGAAACCTTCAACAAAACGTCGGTAGTATCCAGCAAGTCCTAGAAAACTCCTAACCTCAGTCACTGTCGTAGGTCTTGGCCACTTAGTGATAGCCTCAACCTTAGACGGATCCATGGTTATACCATCAGCTGATACGATATGACCAAGGAAAGCGACTTGTCTTAACCAAAATTCACACTTCGAGAATTTGGCGTACAACTTCTTCTTCCTTAAAATCTCCAAAACTATCCGGAGATGTTGCTCATGCTCCTCTTCAGACTTAGAGTAAACTAAGATGTCGTCGATGAAAACAATAACAAACTTGTCGAGGAACTCATGGAAAACACGATTCATCAGGTCCATAAACACAGCAGGCGCATTCGTCAAACCAAAAGGCATAACGAGAAACTCATAATGACCATATCTGGTACGAAACGCGGTCTTAGGAACATCTTTCTCCTTCACACGTAGTTGATGATAACCAGACCTCAGATCAATCTTAGAAAAGAACTTAGCTCCTTGCAGTTGATCAAACAAATCGTCTATGCGCGGAAGAGGATAACGGTTTCGAATAGTAATACGGTTGAGTTCACGGTAGTCGATACATAGACGCATACTTCCATCCTTCTTCTTCACAAACAAGACAGGTGCACCCCATGGAGAAAAACTAGGTCGAATGAATCCATTCTCTATCATCTCTTGCAGCTGTTCCTTCAACTCCTTCAGTTCTACAGGTGCCATACGATACGGAGCTTTCGAAATCGGTTTAGCACCAGGAATCAACTCAATGCTAAACTCAACTTCTCTAGCTGGAGGAAGACCAGGAAGTTCATCGGGAAAAACGTCGGTGAATTCACAAACAACAGAAAGGTTTTCAATGTTAGGACTCTCCAAAGATGTGTCCTTAACAGATGCCAGAAAACCTTGACACCCATGAGCAATCATGGTCCGTGCCTTCATAGCAGAAATGAACTTAACAGATTTGAGTGGTTTAGAACCATAATAAACGAATTCAGGATGTTTTACGTCTCCAAAGATCACAGTTCTAGCATAGCAGTCGATGGAAGCTCTATGATAAGCCAACCAATCCATGCCTAGAATGATATCAAAGTCGACCATATCGAGAGGATACAGATGTGCAGGGCGAATACGATCATTAAAACGAAGAGGACACTTAACGTATTTATGATCAATGATCATGTGGTTTTTCATAGGCGTAGATATCGATAAGTGATTCGTTAGTGGTTGTGGCTTCATATTAAGTTTCTTAGCACATGTGACAGATATAATGGAGTGTGTGGCACCGGTGTCAAATAAAACGAAGACAGAATAATCATCAATGAAAAGAGTGCCCGTAATGGTACCTAAAGTATGCTCCGCCTGATTTCGAGTAGTAGCATAGACACGTCCAGTAGTAGGTGGCGGCTTGGTGTAGTTTCCAGGAATCGCCGAGTTCCTCTTAGGGCAATCCTTGATCTTGTGAGTAGTGGAACCACAAGAGAAACATCCACCAGTGGCCTTGAAACACGGTCCCGGATGAGCCTTTCCACAAGTAGTACAGATGGGTGGGGGAGGCAAAACTTCAGCTGTCCTTTGCTGACCAGAAGATCCTGAAACACGACCCTGATTCGATCCTCGAGCCGACTGATCTTTGTTGTAACGCTGGTTATTGTTACCTTGATTCTGACGATCATTTCCATTCTTACCAGCAGCTCTGCTATCCCGACCCCTCGCCTCAGGGCGCCTAGAGTCCACATTCCTTCCCGACTGACCCCGCTGATCATAACCCTTATCCACTTGTCCCCTTGAATCATAATTCCTGCCAGTATTTCCCTTATACTCATTACTTTGAGTCCTACCTTGAATCCGATCACCATCGCGATTACGCTTGTTGTAACCCGAACCCTCATGAAAGATCTCAATGTTACGAGCTGCATCATTGCAGGCCGACACATCCTCATACTCAGTGTTAAGCAGTCGGTCCAACACCCACTTCTTCAGTCCCCATTTGAAATGCTTAGCTTGGCGCCTACCATCTCCAGCAATCGCTCCAACAAAGCTTACCAACCTCATAAACCTACTCATGTACTCATTGGAGTTCTCATGATCAAACTGGTAGATCGCCTGATAATTTCTCTCATACCTTTGCTGTTCAGCATCAGGGAAGTAACGGTTATAGAAGATAGTCCGAAACTCCGCCCAAGTACAAGTAACAGCGAAAGCATCTCCTCCTCGTGCTTGTTTCAATGCTTTCCACCAATTTAAAGCATCACCCTCCAACTTGAATGCAGCCAAACGAGTCTTAAACTCGTCTCCACAACCCAATACTTCAAACAGCTTCTCAACATGAGTGATCCAGTCCTCAGCTTCAGTGGGAGTAGCAGCAGTGCTAAAAGAAAGAGGCTTGAGCTTACCGAAACGCTTCGAGCCAAGTGTGAATGCCTGTGGGTTGATTTCCTCCACCACTACCCGAAGCACCATTCTGATTACGAATGTTGTTGATCACCTGTTCCATCATCTCAGGTGTAGTCAAACCAGGGAAGAGAGAGTTGAGAGCATTTGCAATCGCAGCATCCATGTTAGGAGTATCATCGTCTCCATCCAAATTTTGACGAGTTCGAACCATCTGAAGGATATTCAAACGATTAGCAAAATGAACAAAGGTGAGATACGAAATGGAAGTTCGCAGAAGGAAACCTAAGTCTACCAAAATCCTCACAGGTCAAATCCTAAACTACAAGGGAAAACCTAGGGTTCTTATGTTCACAGGTCCTGACTACAAGTCGTAAACCTGGGCTCTGATGCCATAAATTGTAACGCCCCGACCCGCCAAGGGTAAAGGAATCACAAATAATGGTGTCATATCAAAGCAAAACATAAATAACCAAAAGAAGTCTTAACATAAATACGGAAATAATCCAAGTCAAATGACTTCAATACATAGGTCCCAGCGGAAACATAATAAACCTCAACAATATATCCGAAATAAATAAGTCTTAAATGGCATCATAAGAAATCAAAGCTAAAATCTCTAAGGTAAGTCCACTCATGCACTCATCCCAAAGCAACCCAGCTTCCAATGCTTAGATACCTGCCGCGGAAGAAAAGAAAAGTGCGGCTGAGCTTCAAAAGCCCAGTGAACAGATATGAAAGCAAAAGCGAATACTAAACGATATCGAATACGAAATAAAGTGAATGAGCGATAGCAAAATCATAATCATTTTCAAAGTATAAATCATAATTTCAAATAAAGTTTATAGTTAACTACCTCGAGCCCAGAAACATATATCAGATCATATTCATATTCACATAAGGCAACATTTTGTAGGGGAGACCTACCAGAGTTATGAAGGACGTGAATGCACGCAGCATCAATCATCAGATAACATATAATAGATAACATATAACAGATCTAGGATGCATCCATACGCCCCTTCCTACATATTCAAAAATATGCTTCACCATCCAGAGACGTGGCAGAACATCACTCTACTGCCCTAGAGTCATATCAGAGGTGCATCACTGATACGGACATGGAACCCCCATGACTAGTTAAATATTTGGCTCGGGTGTCAAACTATCTTAGGTCAAATCAGAATGTCATAACTGACACATATCATATTTATCAGAAAATCATTTATATTTCCAAATCATAGTTTTCATATCAGATAGTTCAAAATCAGATGTTTCATAATTCAGAAATCAGAGTTCAGATAAGCAATAGCTCAAACAAATCAGATGGGTTCATAGCAAAGGCTTAGGAAACCCTAATACGAAAGAAAACGTTAAAAGGAAACCTCTACTGAAAAGGTCAGAATATCTGTACCTTATTCCAACGCAAATGATCAAAAAGCAGAAAGACGAAAGGCAAAGGATTACTCCCTCTTCTCAGAACCTATAGACATTAACGGTCGTCCATGTTATTTATGATTCCATAATCGTCAAAATGATCTTTTAATATTTGGTGTTCATAATTAATGATCTTCATACTTTAGGGTTTTATTAAATGAGACTTAAGTATTTTATAATTAATGTTGTAGATTAGGGTTCGTTAAGTCATTTATTAAAGTCTAAGGTTAAATGTGAAAATAGTTTATAAGTCATAACTCACACATGAAATAACGAATTACTATATTTAGCTCAAACCCTAATCGACTCTCATTTATGTTCTAGGGTTTTTCTTATTCTTTAATATCTCATTAATATGCATTTACTTTACATGTTACGTCTATGATTTTATGTGACCTACAAGTTACTTATTACTCAGATAGATTACACATGTACATAATTATTAGTTCACTTGAATTAATATAACGCACACAAAAGAGACACGTTCACAACACTTAGGGTTTGATATACTTTATTCGCTTTACATATTAAACTAGGGTTTATGTTTACGTGACCCTTACTCATTTATTACACGTTCAAAACTCATGTATAGATGTTCGGTTCAAACTAGGGTTTCGGCTAGCAAGTTATACGCAAGTCCTAGCTCATCTAAACATGTTACATATTCAAGTTATTAAGTTTTATACCTTATTCGAATACACATATGGTTCGGTCCAACCTCATGCATGGTTCGGCCTAGTTTAACTCGACACAACCATGACCCGATTTAATAATACTTATCACGTTACATGTTCCTTATTAGTTACAAGTTCAATTCGTTAAGGGTTGCCCTTGTTTTGGTTTACACGGCTCGGCACAAACAAAAGAGAACAAAAACTCGACCAAACAAAATATAACTCGACATATACATGCAAGGTACGTTAAAGGAAGTCGAATAAACGTTATACCTTAGCTCGTTTGAAGCAAAATCTCGACACCAAGGGGGTGTATGAGTCTCGGCCGAACAAGAAGAAAGAAAAAGGGAGAGGCAAAACAAACTAGGGTTTCAATTTAATGATTATATCTTGTATTTATAGTTGTAGTATTTAGTTTAGGTTTAGGAGGGGTTGGGTTTGGGTCGGCTTGGTCCAACCGAGCTCAAAGGCTCGCCCACAATGGGCTTCGGCCCTTGATCCCACGAACACAAACAAACGCCCCTTTTGGGCTTCTCTTGGTCCTCGGCTTGGCGCAAAACAAAACAAAAGAAACGAGCCCATCCAACAAATGAACGGCCCAACATATAAGCGAAACGTTTAAGTCCTTCGTCGTACCAAAGTCGTTTACGTAATTATATTCGTCACGTTTTATTTATTATTCTTAAGTTAGGTTTTTAAATTTCGTTAAGTGCTTTTAAACGTATATTACGTATTTTATAGTTTTTGATTCCAAGGGCATTTTAGTCTTTATATATGTTTTAGATTTTTCGGGTTTTACATAACTTATGCTAGATAATATTTGGGGTGACCGACTCTTCACTATGGAATCTCTAATTCCTAACAAAACTTTAAGCTTCAAATAAGAAAAAAGAAAAATATTGAAATCCAGACACGTCGACTTTTGTAGCTTTATGCAAGACAAGCCGCTCATAAAGAGGACATGGGATTCACCCATGTCAATTGTACTTCATTGTTTTTTTGTGTAATGAATTTTACCTGGATGAATTAACCCTTTTACCAAAAAAAAGCCGCTCATAAATCCCAAAGTTTTGGATTATAGTCTGCCGAAAACCTTGAAACAAACATACTAACACCAACAAAAAAAAAATCTTTGTTTATTGCAACGGATAAGCAATAACTCATTTTCTTTACAAGGTATCATTATTTCAGTTCTATTTCATCAATTACACTGTGCATTGATGTTTTATATATTACCATAAGAAAACATATCAAATTTTGTGTTTGTATCAATTTATTTTTTGAATTCGTGTTACTCCAACGACTATTTTCCCCTATAATTTTTTTAACGGCGGCAATTTTATTAGAAAACTAGCAAGGCGCTAGAGATTACAAAGGAAATTTAAGCCAATCATTCCAACTACTATACATTCTACCTCTATGATTAAGTCAAGAAAAAGAGAATAAACGAATGAAATCACAAATGTCGCTTTTCCTCAATGAATGAGGGTTAAAAATGACACTATTTTGATACCGCCAAATGAACCAAAAAGAAGCCGCAAAGATAGCATATAGCCGATGCTTTTTATCCTGAGAGGCATGCCACGATGACATCCAATCTAACCGGTTATTGTTCGAATTAAAAGGGGAAAAATGTTTTCACATCACCTTCTAATAGAATTCCAAACCTCTTAAGCAATGGAGCACTCAAAGAGAAATATGGGTATTAGATTCCACATTTCCGTTGCAAGAAGCACAAGAGATCTCCGGGATTTCAATACCTCTAGATGAGAGGTTAAAATGATGTGGGAGCCTATCTAAATTCAAACGCCACATGAAGACATTAACTTTGCGGGGGAGAAACTTTTCCCATGTCATTTTAGAAACCAACGAAGGCAATGTGTGATCATCAATAAGGCATCGCAAGGAACCCACTGTGAAAATACCATCTTGCAAAACAACCCATATGCATTTATCCAAGCCTTCTATAACCTCGATATTACTAATCTCCATTAACAAGTGATTGAGGTACATTGTGTTTCGAGAACCAAGAACATTACGAGACGAGTTCCATTCCCAAAGACCATTAGAAATGCGATCCGAAATAAGACAATCTTCATTACGATCCTACCGAAAAAGTCTATTGTAACGAAATTGTAGAGGGCTAGAACCAAGCCAGGTATCTTTCCAAAATCTAATAGTTGAACCACATCCTACTTGATATCGAATAGAATCAACAGGGAGGATGGAGCTAGAATGGAGGTAGTTAGATGTCCCAACAATCTTGGACCAAATACCATTGAAGGCGCAACCATTTTGATCGAAACCTCCTTCGCTACCATGCAAAACACGAAT
Source organism: Chrysanthemum seticuspe (assembly GCA_019973895.1). Lineage (NCBI taxonomy): Eukaryota > Viridiplantae > Streptophyta > Magnoliopsida > Asterales > Asteraceae > Chrysanthemum > Chrysanthemum seticuspe. Next base: position 204,416,215 of record BPTQ01000002.1, read on the forward strand.
AATTTTGGACCATAAAGAATCTCGATCACTATGGAAATGCCATCTCCATTTATGAAGAAGAGCCAGGTAAAAGCATCTAAGGCTACCAATTGCTAAACCCCTTTGTCAAATAAAGCCAAAACATGGGACCACTTCAACCAGGAGAGTTTTTTCAAGCCTTGATGATAGAAACTAAGAACGTGATGAAGATAGTTTCTTGATCGTTTATGAGCCTTAGGGTTTAACAATAACAATGACAATACGCAGCGGATAAATTAAAACATAATTTTTATTGACACAAGGTTTTCAATCACCAACACTAACTAATCTTAGACGTTTATAGGAACACGTCTAGACAACTAAACTAATAACCTAGGCGTTTACAAGACTATACGCCTAGGACACACACACACACCTTTACTAGACGTCTACATCTTGGAAGACTTGTATTAAACCTACACCTATGTCCTCTTTATATACTAGAGGATTATGGTTTACAAAATACTACAAAGGACTAATAAATAAAACTTCTTTTGCAAGCAAGTCCTTCCATCTTTTTGTAGGTTTCCTTCTTGTAGTATTAAGTCCCTCTTGTTTCATTCTTTTTGTCTTATCAACTCAAACGTATAATTCCCAACAATCTTCCCCTAGTTGATAATGACAAAACCATTCTTGAACGAACTTCCCTAGACGAAGTAGAGAAATTGAGATCAGGGATCTCACCATGAATGAAACAAGTATGTCTTCCTTTGTCTTCCCCTTAATCCATGCCATGCCACTCAAACATCTCTTCCCCTTTTTGTTATTATCCAAATAGGGAACGTATGCAAATAATGATCTTGAACACCACGAACCAATATCATACTTCCAATCAAAGCCGTCCAATGTTTCGAATTGCCCTCCATGAAGAACACCAAAATGCTTACTAAAAATGAATCCAAAACAGTAGAAAACTCCAACTAGCAGTAGTAATAATGATCAACAATAGTAAAAATCAAACACTTCCCCTTGAGTGGTGTATGAACATCAAATGATTCTTCAAATCTGTAAGCTCCTTGTAATGATCACTTGTGAAGAAAACTAAGTATAACCAACTTGATGCTGAAGTAGAACATCCCAAACTCGCGTCTTATGTCTTGTACTAACCACATGACTATGAACTCATACCTGATGATATATGAGTAGACCTCGATCTCATGATAGAATCCTCATCTTTAATGAGACACTGAGCACAACAACGTAACTCCTTTAAGTGATAGCAAACCCTACTTGCTAGATTTACCAAGTCTTAGCCACAACATAAACGTACGAACAAGTTACCTCCATCTAAAAGGTATAATAAAACACTTATCCAAAAAACTCTACTTCATCATCAAATAGGTGATAAAAACCTTTCTTCGTAATCAATTTAGCAAATAAGAATGAGCCATTAGAAAACGTTTAAGAACAAATTTCCAATCTTGTGTGTGTAAACCAAAACTCTTGTGTGTGTCATTTGATATCCTTCAAACCATCTGAACTTCCCCTCAAATTCAGAACCATACTAGAACCAAAAACAATTCGTTCTATCCGATATCGATCAAAACTAGCAGCACTTTAAAACAACGAGCAATACTTTCAACCTATACGGGCAGTACTTTGAAACATCGACAGTACTTTGTGAGATCAGCAGTACTTTGACCAAAAGAGTAGTACTTTGAACATAAACAACGGTACTTTGATCAAAGAGCAGTACTTTGAATAAATCCTAACAGTACTTTAAAAACTCACAGCAGTACTTTGAAAACTCTCTTTGCAGCCAACTTCGACAACATATATCTTTCACATAAAAGCTCAAATCGACAATCCCTCGAGTGGAAAGTTATATTATCATATAGAGAACATCCACCTAAAATTTCATTACGATCCAACGGTTAAAGAAAAAGTTATGATCGTTTCAAAACAGTGCTGTAGTAACCTTACGAAAAAAATTTCAGTTTTAGCAGCAGACTTTGACAGCTTATAACTTTTGATTGAGAGCTCAGATCAACAATCCCTTCAGTGAGATTAAAGATATATATACCAAGAAGCTCCAGTTCGAATTTTAGCTCGATCCAACGGTTCATTAAAAAGTTATGACGTTTTTAAAACAGTGCTGCATATAGTTGCGAATTTTGTATAACCTCGATTTTCTTCATTCTTTTTCGCCAAGAAATCTTGTGAATCCCTAGGTAACGAGCTCCCCAAGCTCTGATACCAATTGATAGAAACTAAGAACGTGATGAAGATAGTTTCTTGATCGTTTATGAGCATTAGGGTTTGACAATAACAATGACAATATGCAGCGGATAAATTAAAACATAATTGTTATTGACACAAGGTTTTCAATCACTAACACTAACTAATCTTAGACGTTTATAGGAACATGTCTAGATAACTAAACTAATAACCTAGGCATTTACAAGACTATACGCTTAGGACACACACACACCTTTACTAGACGTCTACATCTTAGAAGACTTGTATTAAACCTACACCTATGTCCTCTTTATATACTAGAGGATTAGGGTTTACAAAATACTACAAAGGACTAATAAATAAAACTTCTTTTGCAAGCAAGTCATTCCATCTTTTTGTAGGTTTCCTTCTTGTCGTATTAAGTCCCTCTTGTTTCATTCTTTTTGTCTTATCAACTCAAACGTATAATTCCCAACACTTGAGACCCCCCCCCCCCCCCAAAAAAAATGAAGCACAAAGGTTTTCCAAAATATTCAATATGGTGGAAGGAACTTAAAAAAGGGAGAAGTAGTAAATACCTAGGCTGCCCAAGCCCTTTTACCCTCATTTATTTTTTCACACACCTTCTTTTAAAACATTCTTAACTATCATTCGTTTTTTCACCCAACGAATACTATGGCTGCTGAACCAAATGTTGTTAGACGAACTATCCTTAGGAGACTAAAGGGAGAACTTGAAGCTAAAGTCATACTTGCTAATAATTTGTTAATCGATTTGAATCGTTATCTTGAAAAAATGTGTAGTTGTGGTACCAAAATGACGCGGTTGAATTCGTTTTCCACAAGACAATCCTCGTATCAGCTACGGTTTCCATACTCTGCAAAAGACGAAAAGAGCTTATATGCGTGTCGTAAACAATTTGGTTGAGGACAAAAACGAGCTGCTAAGAAGCATCGCTGAGAAACAAGAACTCATTGAGTATTACAGATCAATTTAAAAGCTTGAAACGTTAATTGTATTCTAATTTCCGTATTTTATTTTAATTTCCGTATTGTACGCTTTTAAATAAATGAAAATTTAGTTTGTTTTTTTAAAAATAAAAGTGTGAAACGACATGCAAACAACATGTGAAACGAGAGAAGGGTGTTTTGGGTCTAATGTGAAATGTGAAATGCTAATGTGACGCTGACTTGGCACAATGGCATGCACAACGACACGCCATCACACACCTTCCTCTAACGATGGTATTTTATTTAAAGAAGAAGTAAAGTAACTCCCAATACCGTCTTCTATGGGTTATGGGTCTCAATACCGTGGTGTATGGGGTAGGTTAAGACGTAGACAGCCATACCCCTACGTAAGGTAGAGAGGCTGCTTCCGGTTCTACCAAAGGTAGAAAAGGACCTCCAGCCTTACAAAGGGTGAGGATCGAACCCTTGACCTCTGTCTCCAGAGGAAAAGGTGTTAACCACTTGATCCAACCTTGCTCTTTAATGATGGTATTTTAGCTGTTGGTGTGTTATTGAGATGTTGATGAGTTGGCTCTGAGATATCAAACGAATAACAGGTTATTCGCCCCTCCCGCAATTAGCTCCCTTACAACTTGTGACTAGGACCACACGAAAATTGAAATTAACGCCATGAGAAAATAGAGATCGTATTGTCAATTTTTGTTGGAAAAATAGTTTTGCAAAGTGAGTTTTGCAAACTTTTGGACACTATTTAATATATGTATATGTTATATATATTTATATTTCTTGGTAGCTTTGCATTCTCCTTGACGAGAGCTTCGCAACGAGCTAAAGCATGTCCAAAATGGAGTTGAATTGAATGAGATATCGTGTCTTAAAGTGAGGCACTTGAAACACAAAAATTGGGTTTTGGAAGAGTATCTCCCACCGCCCAAAGAAGAAAATGAAAGCATGTTTATAAGGAAATCCTAATATTGGCTATCAAAATCTTTTAGTTGGTTTTACTCCAACACCTACGTGCGCGTGTAACCACCGGTAAATTTCCACTTGTATGATATTCTAACTAAAGAATACTTATCCATTTTTCACATCTAAATTTTGTTTTTTTAAACGTTATCAGTTTATCTAATCACAACAACTAACTAATATGACGTAACTCACATTCTTAATAAATATACATACCAACACCAGAATGTCTTAAGTTCATTCCTTATATGTCAAGTATAAAAGTTTTCAACTTTATTTACCACTTTACGTTTTCTATCTATTGGTGTTTTCATGAAACCATAATTTATTATAACTATGATTTCACGTAACTAACCCATCAACACTAAAGTACAACACTTCGAAGCTAATGTACAAGTTCTTAAAGCACGAAAACCTAACTTTACGATCTTTCCCGTTACAAGTCCTAATTTACAAAACTATGATTGTATGTAAATGAAATCACAAACCCTAATTAATTTATACATGATTTTATAAAATATAAATGTATAAGTCTTTCAAGCCAATGCATAAGTCTTTAATGCATTCTTAATATAAAACCTATTATAAACCTTAGTGTACACATCTAAAAGCACAAAATACAAGTCTTTTATGCAAAAGATTTAAAAATATATTTCTTATACATAATAAACCTTAGTACAACTCTAGCTAACATAAGATACAAGTGTCTTTAGCACAAACCGATTCCCTTTTGTTCCTTGTCCAAGTCGAACTAAACACTAAACAAAACAAGCCTTAGTTAAATTTTCCACCATTAAGTATCATCAAGGCTCTTGTTAAGCCACATAAGTACTACCTCATCATGTTCCATACATCTTCAAACCCATTGTCAAAATTTACTAGCTCATCACATGTAAATTTTCAAGTTCATGGTAAATATTGGATACACATTTCGAATTCATCTAAAGACTACATGGATTTTTCTTAACCATCAAACCAATTCATGCATCACCACCTTATAACCCCTTGGACTCCATATACCCACGTCACCTAGCAGCCACCTTCATGCATCACCACCTTATAACCCCTTGGAACTTCAAGTAACCACATAACCTCCTTTTCTTCCATCTTGGGTCAAAATTGCAACACATGTGTGCTCTTCTTTATGTCCAGTTGAATCAAATAACAAGTACACATGAACACCATGTTCCACACCTTCTAAAACAAGTGTTTCAAGTCCTAACCATTCATATAATAAAACCTTAGATTATTTGCCTATTTAAATGAAATCAACTTCCACCATTTATTCTCATCCTCATTTTCAAACACCACACTCGAATACACACCTACATTCTGCTTGGGAGTCTAAAAAGTGAAGTAAAGAAAGGGTACATTAGAGCCGAGGAGGTGAGAAAGAGCTTGGTTCCACTTAAGAAATCCATTTGGTCTCATTTCTGTTTTGATCAAGTAGCAGTTTGTAAGTCTACTAAACTCATTAAATTTCGTTATCAATTTTAATATTAATTGCATATTGTTAGAAAGGATTTTATAAGGAAAACGTAGCAATTTGAATCACCCAAAATGGGCTATCGAGTCAAAAGTTATAAACAAAAGAAATTAGCAAAACTGAAAAATTGAAACTGTCCAAAACCTTCTGTAAACGAACTGATGTGTATTTTTGAGGCAATTCTGGTCCGTCTCATCAAAAAGTTAAAGCACGAAAGTTGTCCGGAACGACGTTTTCTTCAAAAACTCAAGAGCACGGGTCCTGAAAACACAAATCGAAGGCTAATTTCAGCCCAAAACATAACAGCTGTCATATATTTCTAGAAAACTAAACATCATATTTAGATTTGCTTTGATATTTTAAAAACTACTAAAAGAATAAATTAGACAAGCTTAGTAAGTATTCCATACCCTTTTCTAATACTTTTTATACATCTAGATATGCTAATATATGATTATAAATTAGTCCTATGTAAAGCCTAAATCAAAACTCAAATTTCTGTTTTCCTTCTGATGTAAACGAGCCAACACAAACACCCTTTTTAATTTGTACATTTGTCCCAACTTAAAGTTAATTCAATTAGACCTTTAAATGAGCTAGATAATCAGTTACATGTTATATGAATAAGCCATGAGCTTTTGTAAAAGTTGAACTTGTTTTTCTTTCTTTTCTGCCCTGTCTCATAACTGTCCCAAGCACCCACCTTTGGCCCTATTTTAAACTAGTAAATGAGACCCTTAAACCTGGCCATTAATGTAACACCCCCAATTTCATGATATGCAGCAGAATTCAAACTGGGTGTTACTCGATGACACAACAGACATAATAATAGAAAATGATCTCTAAAAGAGTCGTTTTAAAAAGGATTTATCATTCAAATATATCAGAGTTTACAAAATAGGTCCCAGTTGGTTCCATTGTTTACAAAATACATCAATATAAAGTCTTTGATGTTTTGTGAATGATAAAATATTTATAGCCTTCTTGATCTAGTCCTTGCCCTTCCGTGCCAGCTTCCGACATTATGGACCTAAAATACATGCTTAAAACTGTCAACACAAAGGTTGAGTGAAATTCATAGAGTTTAGGAAATTAGTTGAACACAATATTTGTAACGTGAGGTAATTAATCTCACATTCATAGTTTAGAAAACAAAACAGATATTATTGCACTAAGCTCATGACACCGAAAACGTTAACAGCTTGTCAATAGAAATTGATATAATAGTAACAGTTTCCCTAATAGGTAATTTGCCAATAAACCTATGGTTCTTCAAATAGAGTGCGTTTGTTTACCGGACTTGGTCAAACAAACGGGATTCGTCAATCCCGATAGATCTATCCACATTATTCGCGTTCACCCGCAAAGTGATTAATGGTTCATGATAATAGGGACTTAAGTTTGGCAATAGTGGTACTTAGTGCAAATAATACATTCAGATAAGCATACAGTTTCAAAGCAATGTGTTCGGTTTAAAATAAAGAATGTATCCCTCCAAGGGTTTTTAAAATAATTAAGTGATAGAAAGTGGGGCTATGAACTCACCAAGAGTTAATGATGTTAAGTACTTTAACGGATGTGATGGATAAATCGGGAAACTTCTACGTGCAACCTAAAAATGGAATGTTGCGACTTAGGTTTAGAATAATGTTTAGGAAAAACATAAACCATCCTATATATATCTCTATGTTGATCATGATGTAGTCAATTATAATTTGATGTTTATAGTAATAGTTTAATATGTGAAAAACGTATTTAGTTTATAGATATCGTACTACCGTTCGGGCCATCATAATTCAGAGGTCATGTAGTAAACGTTCGAGGAGCTATGACACTTTAAATCATAAATCCAGCAACTCGTCGATACGTTTTACCCAAATGAAACCCCTCACATGAAGCTCCCTAGTATTGTAGCACTTTAGTAGATAATATATATATATATATATATATATATATATATATATATATATATATATTGAGTGGAGATTATTATATTATAAAGTTTATCATGTTTTTAATAAACATCTAGTTTTTACAAGTTCTCATAGTTTACTAGTGATCAAACTTATTAATATAGTCAAGAATGAAACTTTAATAAAAATTCAATGTAACTAGTTATGAAAATGACATGGTTTCTATATTTTTAACTTGTGAAAATCCAATTTTTGCCGATAAAAACTGTTTTACAAATATTAAGCAGTAAATGATATTATTTGGTCTTTTTAGGTTGAGTTCCATCGCGGTAGATGTAAAACATCGTTCCGGACAACTTTAGTGTTTTAACTTTTTGATGATTCGGACCAGAAGTACCACTTATTTTTAGACAGATTCAGCAGTAAGCAATTTGGTCATTTCTATGGTTTGCTAAATTCTTTTTACCATAACGTTTGACTCGTTTGTCCGTTTCGGGTGATTCAAGTTGCTTTGTTTTTGTTTTTATATTGTCTACAACATTAAGTAAGTTACCAAGTCTATATGTAATTGGTTTTAATGGTCTCAAGTATGAAGAATATGACTAGTTTACTAATTTGTTACTTTTATGACAATATGTGAATTAAAACATATGTTTGATTATATGTACATCATGAATCACAATATGTGAATGTGGGTGTATGCGCCGAATTTTAATCTTTGCGTTCTCAAGTTTCTGGTTATAGAATGTGTTATGTACCATTATAGGTTTTTGGTGGTGGCTTAAGTTGATAATCTAAAGGTGTAAGATATTGTTGATGTGAAATGGTTTATAATGATGTGATAATTGTCGTTGTAGTAAAGTCTTGATAGTGGCAAGTGGTTATCCAAACCATTTCCAAAGTTGATCATGTCTTAGGTGGTTTCGAGATGAAGGCTATATCGTATAGTGTTTATGTCTACTAGTGTTTAAAAGAAACGTGATACTGTGAAGTTTTACATACTGACTTATAATGGGTTTCCGATAATGATGTGATATGTTGACGATTAGAAGAGTGTAGTGTACGCTTACCATTATTCTTAGGTAGAGATGTCAAGTTTTCTTTAAAATCATAAGTGGATTGTAAAGGGTTATGATGGAATGATAGCCTTGAAACCTAATCAGGCTAGTACTTCTAAGAAATGACGAGAAGATTTGATGACTATTCCAAGATAGTAGTTGGGATTATTTCATGAATAAAAACTTTCAAGAATGAAATTAGGTAGTATAAATAAGTGTTAAGATCTCGTTGAGTGGTAAGACACTATCATGTCTCTAGATCTCTTTAATGAATTCTGATGGTTTATCGAGTTTAAGTAGGAAATTAACCTGAATATAACCCTTGTATAACTATTCTCAGTGTTTGAAAAATTTAAGTCGAACATAGTTAGTCAGACTATGTTCCACTGTCCCTAGGTTAAATATAGGTGACTAGACTATATTTAGCCGAGGTTCGATAAATTTTACAAATACCTAAATTAGGTATACTCGTGATATGTCCATAGCTTTTGAGAAAATATCCACAAAGTAAAGGCGATATCAAACCATTCAGTTGCAAGTCCCGACCATACAAGACTTGTAACCTATGTTTTCACATTCCATTGCATAAAAGATAGTATGGGTAGATACGTGAGGAAAGGAAATTTAAGTAATTCTAAAATAGTCCATACTTGGCTAGAATCACAAACTTTTAACGATGAAGGTTTCAAAATAGGACTTTGATGAATGTAGAGAAAGTTGCTGAACTTCAGCTTTTGAAGATGATGAATCAGTTTGTCCTTTAGAAATCCCATTTCTTGTATTTTCATTAGGGAAATTGATAGACTGTGACGGGTTTCATGTAAAACAATATCATATAAGGTTTATAAGATAATTTCTAGAGACTTTGTATAACTTACAATGTCTGTGAAGTAAATTAGACCATTGTGTAACTCGCAATGTCTTGAGAAATGATGGAGAGATCATTGTGTAACTCATAATGTCTTGAGAAATGATGGAGAGATCATTGTGTAACTCACAATGTCTTGAGAAATGATGGAGAGATCATTGTGTACTCACAATGTCTTGAGAAATGATGGAGAGATCATTATGTAACTCACAATGTCTTGAGAAATGATGGAGAGATCATTGTGTACTCACAATGTCTTGAGAAATGATGGAGAGATCATTGTGTAACTCACAATGTATTAGGAATAAATGAGTTAATTGCTTCATTTACAGTGTATGGGGATGTAATTGAGACCACTATAGGATTTACAGTGTTTGAGAATGTAATAGAGACCACTGTAAGATTTACAGTGTATGAGAATGTAATAGAGACCACTGTGGGATTTACAGTGTATGAGAATGTAATAGAGACCACTGTAGGATTTACAGTGTATGAGAATGTAATAGTGACCACTATAGGATTTACAGTGTCTGAGAATGTAATAGAGACCACTGTATCTCATAGTGTCTTGAAAAATGAATGAGACCATTATATCTCACAATGTCTGGGAAGTAGGAAAGTCCATTGTAATCAGTTACAATTGTCTTGGATAAGGTTTCGTAATCCTAAAATGCACGAGTAGATGCATGATTGGGAGATTGGGAAAATATGAGTGTGCCGTAATGCCTTAGAATAGGCATACGCAGATATGTTTAGTACATCGTTTATGTTTGAAATTATGTCGAGTGTATATATCAAAATACTAGTATGTTTGTGTAGCTTAAAATGCTTAAAAGTCACATAATCGTCTGGAGTATGGAAGGCACGGAGAACGGAAGGCTATAAAATATTTTTGTTTGTAAAAGTAGTTATAGTTTAGGTCACAATTAGACCCGTTTCTCTATAATTAAGGCTCTGATACCAATTTGTAACACCCCCAATTTCATGATATGCAGCAGAATTCAAACTGGGTGTTACTCGATGACACAACAGACATAATAATAGAACACTGATCTCTAAAAGAGTCGTTTTAAAAAGGATTTATCATTCAAATATATCAGAGTTTACAAAATAGGTCCCAGTTGGTTCCATTGTTTACAAAATACATCAATATAAAGTCTTTGATGTTTTGTGAATGATAAAATATTTATAGCCTTCTTGATCTAGTCCTTGCCCTTCCGTGCCAGCTTCCGACATTATGGACCTAAAATACATGCTTAAAACTGTCAACACAAAGGTTGAGTGAAATTCATAGAGTTTAGGAAATTAGTTGAACACAATATTTGTAACGTGAGGTAATTAGTCTCACATTCATAGTTTAGAAAACAAAACAGATATTATTGCACTAAGCTCATGACACCGAAAACGTTAACAGCTTGTCAATAGAAATTGATATAATAGTAACAGTTTCCCTAATATGTAATTTGCCAATAAACCTATGGTTCTTCAAATAGAGTGCGTTTGTTGTACCGACTTGGTCAAACAAACGGGATTCGTCAATCCCGATAGATCTATCCACATTATTCGCGTTCACCCGCAAAGTGATTAATGGTTCATGATAATAGGGACTTAAGTTTGGCAATAGTGGTACTTAGTGCAAATAATACATTCAGATAAGCATACAGTTTCAAAGCAATGTGTTCGGTTTAAAATAAAGAATGTATCCCTCCAAGGGTTTTTAAAATAATTAAGTGATAGAAAGTGGGGCTATGAACTCACCAAGAGTTAATGATGTTAAGTACTTTAACGGATGTGATGGATAAATCGGGAAACTTCTACGTGCAACCTAAAAATGGAATGTTGCGACTTAGGTTTAGAATAATGTTTAGGAAAAACATAAACCATCCTATATATATCTCTATGTTGATCATGATGTAGTCAATTATAATTTGATGTTTATAGTAATAGTTTAATATGTGAAAAACGTATTTAGTTTATAGATATCGTACTACCGTTCGGGCCATCATAATTCAGAGGTCATGTAGTAAACGTTCGAGGAGCTATGACACTTTAAATCATAAATCCAGCAACTCGTCGATACGTTTTACCCAAATGAAACCCCTCACATGAAGCTCCCTAGTATTGTAGCACTTTAGTAGATAATATATATATATATATATATATATATATATATATATATATATATATTGAGTGGAGATTATTATATTATAAAGTTTATCATGTTTTTAATAAACATCTAGTTTTTACAAGTTCTCATAGTTTACTAGTGATCAAACTTATTAATATAGTCAAGAATGAAACTTTAATAAAAATTCAATGTAACTAGTTATGAAAATGACATGGTTTCTATATTTTTAACTTGTGAAAATCCAATTTTTGCCGATAAAAACTGTTTTACAAATATTAAGCAGTAAATGATATTATTTGGTCTTTTTAGGTTGAGTTCCATCGCGGTAGATGTAAAACATCGTTCCGGACAACTTTAGTGTTTTAACTTTTTGATGATTCGGACCAGAAGTACCACTTATTTTTAGACAGATTCAGCAGTAAGCAATTTGGTCATTTCTATGGTTTGCTAAATTCTTTTTACCATAACGTTTGACTCGTTTGTCCGTTTCGGGTGATTCAAGTTGCTTTGTTTTTGTTTTTATATTGTCTACAACATTAAGTAAGTTACCAAGTCTATATGTAATTGGTTTTAATGGTCTCAAGTATGAAGAATATGACTAGTTTACTAATTTGTTACTTTTATGACAATATGTGAATTAAAACATATGTTTGATTATATGTACATCATGAATCACAATATGTGAATGTGGGTGTATGCGCCGAATTTTAATCTTTGCGTTCTCAAGTTTCTGGTTATAGAATGTGTTATGTACCATTATAGGTTTTTGGTGGTGGCTTAAGTTGATAATCTAAAGGTGTAAGATATTGTTGATGTGAAATGGTTTATAATGATGTGATAATTGTCGTTGTAGTAAAGTCTTGATAGTGGCAAGTGGTTATCCAAACCATTTCCAAAGTTGATCATGTCTTAGGTGGTTTCGAGATGAAGGCTATATCGTATAGTGTTTATGTCTACTAGTGTTTAAAAGAAACGTGATACTGTGAAGTTTTACATACTGACTTATAATGGGTTTCCGATAATGATGTGATATGTTGACGATTAGAAGAGTGTAGTGTACGCTTACCATTATTCTTAGGTAGAGATGTCAAGTTTTCTTTAAAATCATAAGTGGATTGTAAAGGGTTATGATGGAATGATAGCCTTGAAACCTAATCAGGCTAGTACTTCTAAGAAATGACGAGAAGATTTGATGACTATTCCAAGATAGTAGTTGGGATTATTTCATGAATAAAAACTTTCAAGAATGAAATTAGGTAGTATAAATAAGTGTTAAGATCTCGTTGAGTGGTAAGACACTATCATGTCTCTAGATCTCTTTAATGAATTCTGATGGTTTATCGAGTTTAAGTAGGAAATTAACCTGAATATAACCCTTGTATAACTATTCTCAGTGTTTGAAAAATTTAAGTCGAACATAGTTAGTCAGACTATGTTCCACTGTCCCTAGGTTAAATATAGGTGACTAGACTATATTTAGCCGAGGTTCGATAAATTTTACAAATACCTAAATTAGGTATACTCGTGATATGTCCATAGCTTTTGAGAAAATATCCACAAAGTAAAGGCGATATCAAACCATTCAGTTGCAAGTCCCGACCATACAAGACTTGTAACCTATGTTTTCACATTCCATTGCATAAAAGATAGTATGGGTAGATACGTGAGGAAAGGAAATTTAAGTAATTCTAAAATAGTCCATACTTGGCTAGAATCACAAACTTTTAACGATGAAGGTTTCAAAATAGGACTTTGATGAATGTAGAGAAAGTTGCTGAACTTCAGCTTTTGAAGATGATGAATCAGTTTGTCCTTTAGAAATCCCATTTCTTGTATTTTCATTAGGGAAATTGATAGACTGTGACGGGTTTCATGTAAAACAATATCATATAAGGTTTATAAGATAATTTCTAGAGACTTTGTATAACTTACAATGTCTGTGAAGTAAATTAGACCATTGTGTAACTCGCAATGTCTTGAGAAATGATGGAGAGATCATTGTGTAACTCATAATGTCTTGAGAAATGATGGAGAGATCATTGTGTAACTCACAATGTCTTGAGAAATGATGGAGAGATCATTGTGTACTCACAATGTCTTGAGAAATGATGGAGAGATCATTATGTAACTCACAATGTCTTGAGAAATGATGGAGAGATCATTGTGTACTCACAATGTCTTGAGAAATGATGGAGAGATCATTGTGTAACTCACAATGTATTAGGAATAAATGAGTTAATTGCTTCATTTACAGTGTATGGGGATGTAATTGAGACCACTATAGGATTTACAGTGTTTGAGAATGTAATAGAGACCACTGTAAGATTTACAGTGTATGAGAATGTAATAGAGACCACTGTGGGATTTACAGTGTATGAGAATGTAATAGAGACCACTGTAGGATTTACAGTGTATGAGAATGTAATAGTGACCACTATAGGATTTACAGTGTCTGAGAATGTAATAGAGACCACTGTATCTCATAGTGTCTTGAAAAATGAATGAGACCATTATATCTCACAATGTCTGGGAAGTAGGAAAGTCCATTGTAATCAGTTACAATTGTCTTGGATAAGGTTTCGTAATCCTAAAATGCACGAGTAGATGCATGATTGGGAGATTGGGAAAATATGAGTGTGCCGTAATGCCTTAGAATAGGCATACGCAGATATGTTTAGTACATCGTTTATGTTTGAAATTATGTCGAGTGTATATATCAAAATACTAGTATGTTTGTGTAGCTTAAAATGCTTAAAAGTCACATAATCGTCTGGAGTATGGAAGGCACGGAGAACGGAAGGCTATAAAATATTTTTGTTTGTAAAAGTAGTTATAGTTTAGGTCACAATTAGACCCGTTTCTCTATAATTAAGGCTCTGATACCAATTTGTAACACCCCCAATTTCATGATATGCAGCGGAATTCAAACTGGGTGTTACTCGATGGCACAACAGTCATAATAAAAGAACACGATCTCTAAAAGAGTCGTTTTAAAAAGAATTTATCATTCAAATATATAAGAGTTTACAAAATAGGTCCCAGTTGGTTCTATTGTTTACAAAATACATCAATATAAAGTCTTTGATGTTTTGTGAATGATAAAATATTTATAGCCTTCTTGATCTAGTCCTTGCCCTTCCGTGCCAGCTTCCGACATTATGGACATGAAATACATGCTTAAAGCTGTCAACAAAAAGGTTGAGTGAAATTCATAGATTTTAGAAAATCAGTTGAACACAATATTCGTAACGTGAGGTAATTAGTCTTACATTCATAGTTTAGAAAACAAAACAGATATTATTGCACTAAGCTCATGACACCGAAAACGTTAACAGCTTGTCAATTGAAATTGATATAATAGTAATAGTTGCCCTAATATGTAATTTGCCAATAAACCTATGGTTCTTCAAATAGAGTGCGTTTGTTTGTCAGACTTGGTCAAACAAACGGGATTTGTCAATCTCGATAGATCTATCCACATTATTCGCGTTCACCCGCAAGTGATTAATGGTTCATGATAATAGGGACTTAAGTTTGGCAATAGTGGTACTTAGTGCAAATAATACATTCAGATAAGCATACAGTTTCCAAGCAATGTGTTCGGTTTAAAATAAAGAATATATCCCCCCAAGGGTTTTTAAAACAATTAAGTGATAGAAAGTGGGGCTATGAACTCACCAAGAGTTAATGATGTTAAGTACTTTAACGGATGTGATGGATAAATCGGGAAACTTCTACGTGCAACCTAAAAATGGAATTTTGCGATTTAGGTTTAGAATAATGTTTAGGAAAAACATAAACTATCATATATATGTCTCTATGTTGATCATGATGTAGTCAATTATAGTTTGATGTTTATAGTAATAGTTTAATATGTGAAAAACGTATTTAGTTTATAGATATCGTACTACCGTTCGGGCCATCATAATTCAGAGGTCATGTAGTAAACGTTCGAGGAGCTAAGACACTTTAAATTGTAAATCCAGCAACTCGTCGATACGTTTTACCCAAATGAAACCCCTCACATGAAGCTCCCTAGTATTGTAGCACTTTAGTAGATAAAATATATATATATTTTGAGTGGAGATTATTATATTAATAAGTTTATCATGTTTTTAATAAACATCTAGTTTTTACAAGTTCTCATAGTTTACTAGTGATCACACTTATTAATATAGTTAAGAATGAAATTTTAATAAAAATTCAATATGTAACTAGTTATGAAAATGACATGGTTTCTATATTTTTAACTTATGAAAATCCAATTTTTGCCGATAAAAACTGTTTTACAAATATTAGGCAGTAAATTTTATCATTTGGTCTTTTTAGGCCGAGTTCCCTCGCGGTAGACGTAAAACATCGTTCTGGACAACTTTCGTGTATTTAACTTTTTGATGATTCGGACCAGAAGTACCACTTATTTTTAGACAGATTCAGCAGTAAGCAATTTGGTCATTTCTAGGGTTTGCTAAATTCTTTTTACCATAACTTTTGACTCGTTTGTCCATTTCTGGTGATTCAAGTTGCTATGTTTTTCTTTTTATATTGTCTACAACAGTAAGTACGTTACCAAGTCTATATGTAATTGGTTTTAATGGTCTCAAGTATGTAGAATATGACTAGTTTACTAATTTGTTACTTTTATGACAATATGTGAATTAAAATATATGTTTGATTATATGTACATCATGAATCACAATATGTGAATGTGGGTGTATGCGCCGAATTTTAATCTTTGCGTTCTTAAGTTTCTGGTTATAGAATGTGTTATGTACCATTATAGGTTTTTGGTGGTGGCTTAAGTTGATAATCTAAAGGTGTAAGATATTGTTGATGTGAAATGGTTTATAATGATGTGATAATTGTCGTTGTAGTAAAGTCTTGATAGTGGCAAGTGGTTATCCAAACCATTTCCAAAGTTGATCATGTCTTAGGTGGTTTCGAGATGAAGGCTATATCGTATAGTGTTTATGTCTACTAGTGTTTGAAAGAAACGTGATACTGTGAAGTTTTACATACTGACTTATAATGGGTTTCAGATAATGATGTGATATGTTGACGATTAGAAGAGTGTAGTGTACGCTTACCATTATTCTTAGGTAGAGATGTCAAGTTTGCTTTAAAATCATAAGTGGATTGTAAAGGGTTATGGTGGAATGATAGCCTTTAAACCTAATCAGGCTAGTACTTCTAAGAAATGACGAGAAGATTTGATGACTATTCCAAGATAGTAGTTAGGATTATTTCATGAATAAAAACTTTCAAGAATGAAATTAGGTAGTATAAATAAGTGTTAAGATCTCGTTGAGTGGTAAGACACTATCATGTCTCTAAATATTTTTAATGAATTCTGGTGGTTTATCGAGTTTAAGTAGGAAATTAACCTGAATATAACCCTTGTATAACTATTCTCAGTGTTTGAAAAATTTAAGTCGAACATAGTTAGTCAGACTATGTTCCACTGTCCCTAGGTTATATATAGGTGACTAGACTATATTTAGCCGAGGTTCGATAAATTTTACAAAAACCTAAATTAGGTATACTCGTGATATGTCCATAGCTTTTGAGAAAATATCCACAAAGCAAAGGCGATATCAAACCATTCAGTTGCAATTCCCGGCCATACAAGACTTGTAACCTATGTTTTCACATTCCATTGCATAGAAGATAGTATGGGTAGATACGTGCGGAAAGGAAATTTTAAGAAATTCTAAAATAGTCCATACTTGGCTAGAATCACAAACTTTCAACGATGAAGGTTTCAAAATAGGACTTTGATGAATGTTGAGAAAGCTGTTGAACTTCATGTAAAACAATATCATATAAGGTTTATAAGATAATTTCTAGAGACTTTGTATAACTTACAATGTCTGTGAAGTAAATTATACCATTGTGTAACTTACAATGTCTTGAGAAATGATGGAGAGATCATTTTGTAACTCACAATGTCTTGAGAAATGATGGTGAGATCATTGTGTAACTCACAATGTCTTGAGAAATGATGGAGAGATCATTGTGTACTCACAATGTCTTGAGAAATGATGGAGAGATCATTATGTAACTCATAATGTCTTGAGAAATGATGTAGAGATCATTGTGTAACTCACAATGTCTTGAGAAATAATGGAGAGATCATTATGTAACTCACAATGTCTTGAGAAATGATGGAAAGATCATTGTGTACTCACAATGTCTTGAGAAATGATGGAGAGATCATTGTGTAACTCACAATGTCTTAGGAATAAATGAGTTAATTGCTTCATTTACAGTGTATGGGGATGTAATTGAGACCACTATAGGATTTACAGTGTTTGAGAATGTAATAGAGACCAATGTAGGATTTACAGTGTATGAAAATGTAATAGAGACCACTGTAGGATTTACAGTGTATGAGAATGTAATAGTGACCACTGTAGGATTTACAGTGTCTGAGAATGTAATAGAGACCACTGTATCTCACAGTGTCTTGAAAAATGAATGAGACTATTGTATCTCACAATGTCTGGGAAGTAGGAAAGTCCATTGTAATCAGTTACAATTGTCTTGGATAAGGTTTCGTAATCCTAAAATGCACGAGTAGATGCATGATTGGGAGATTGGGAAAATATGATTGTGCCGTAAAGCCTTAGAATAGGCATACGCAGATATGTTTAGTACATTGTTTATGATTGAAATTATGTCGAGTGTATATATCAGTATACTAGTATGTTTGTGTAGCTTAAAATGCTTAAAAGTCACATAATCGTCTGGAGGATGGAAGGCACGGAGAACGGAAGGCTATAAAATATTTTTGTTTGTAAAAGTAGTTATAGTTTAGGTCACAATTAGAACCATTTCTCTATAATTAAGGCTCTAATTCCAATCTGTAACACCCCCAATTTCATGATATGCAGCGGAATTCAAACTGGGTGTTACTCGATGGCACAACAGTCATAATAATATAACACGATCTCTAAAAGAGTCGTTTTAAAAAGGATTTATCATTCAAATATATCAGAGTTTACAAAATAGGTCCTAGTTGGTTCCATTGTTTACAAAATACATCAATATAAAGTCTTCATGTTTTGTGAATGATATTATTGCACTAAGCTCATGACACCGAAAACGTTAACTGCTTGTCAATAGAAATTGATATAATAGTAACAGTTGCCCTAATAGGTAATTTGCCAATAAACCTATGGTTCTTCAAATAGAGTGCATTTGTTTACCGAACTTGGTCAAACAAACGAGATTCGTCAATCTCGATAGATCTATCCACATTATTCGCGTTCACCCGCAAGTGATTAATGGTTCATGATAATAGGGACTTAAGTTTGGCAATAGTGGTACTTAGTGCAAATAATACATTCAGATAAGCATACAATTTCAAAGCAATGTATTCGGTTTAAAATAAAGAATGTATCCCCCCAAGGGTTTTTAAAACAATTAAGTGATAGAAAGGGGGCTATGAACTCACCAAGCGTTAATGATGTTAAGTACTTTAACGGATGTGATGGATAAATCGGGAAACGTCTATGTGCAACCTAAAAATGGAATGTTGCGACTTAGGTTTAGAATAATGTTTAGGAAAAACATAAACCATCCTATATATGTCTCTATGTTGATCATGATGTAGTCAATTATAGTTTGATGTTTATAGTAATAGTTTAATATGTGAAAAACGTATTTAGTTTATAGATATCGTACTGCCGGTCGGGCCATCATAATTCAGAGGTCATGTAGTAAACGTTCGAAGAGCTAGGACACTTTAAATCATAAATCCAGCAACTCGTCGATACGTTTTACCCAAATGAAACCCCTCACATGAAGCTCCCTAGTATTGTAGCACTTTAGTGGATAAAATATATATATATATATATTTTGAGTGGAGATTATTATATTATAAAGTTTATCATGTTTTTAATAAACATATAGTTTTTACAAGTTCTAATAGTTTACTAGTGATCACACTTATTAATATAGTCAAGAATGAAATTTTAATAAAAATTTAATATGTAACTAGTTATGAAAATGACATGGTTTCTATTTTTTTAGCTTGTGAAAATCTATTTTTTACCGATAAAAACCGTTTTACAAATATTAGGCAGTAAATGATATCATTTGGCCTTTTTAGGCCGAGTTACCTAGCGTTAGATGTAAAACATCGTTCCGGACAACTTTTGTGTTTTAACTTTTTGATGATTCAGAACTGAAGTACCACTTATTTTTAGACAGATTCAGCAGTAAGCAATTTGGTCATTTCTAGGGTTTGCTAAATTCTTTTTACCATAACTTTTGACTCGTTTGTCCGTTTCGGGTGATTCAAGTTGCTATGTTTTTATTTTTATATTGTCTACAACAGTAAGTAAGTTACCAATTCTATATGTAATTGGTTTTAATGGTCTCAAGTATGTAGAATATAACTAGTTTACAAGTTTGTTACTTTTATGACAATATGTGAATTAAAACATATGTTTGATTATATGTAAATCATGAATCAACATAGTAACCATATATATAGTATGTATTTGACAAGATTAGTAATAATAAACATGAGAGAATGGATGATTGTGGTGATTAGTTGCTTACAACTTTTGGCTTTCTAAAGAAAGGAGTAACTTAGTAAGGATTAGGACTTTGATTGATCAAGCTTTCCACACCTTGGCACCCTTCTATACTTCTTGTAATATTAAAGGATTGGTGAGGAAGTTCTAAGTGACTTGAGTGGATTTAAACTCAAGAAGATCACTTAAACTTGCTAGAGATTTGATGTAGTAACTTGTTACTTGCAACTTCTTAGCATAAACTTGTAGTCATGAATCAAATTATGGAATGTGTGTTTGTGTTATGATATGAACGACCAAGGAGGGGGAGGATGAGGGGTTTATGAAGTTTTTACTTGCTATTTATAGGAGGAAAGGTTTGGTTAACCATATATTGGGTTAAATATTAACCATGGTTAAATAAAGACACTTGTAAGGATTTACAAGAAGCATGGCTAAGATCAAGCCACCCCTATGGTGACTCACTTCATAAGAGGCGCTCAAATAGTGTGAGTGGGCTAGGGTGATGAGTTTTGATATTATCCTGTTTACGGAGTGAGTTTTGGTTCCGTTAAATGCCAACCGTAAGCTGTTAAGCCATAAAACGTAAAACCGAGTATCGTAAAAATACGAAACTTGCAGTATTGATGAAACTCATCATTATACTCCATATAAAATATAAAATGGGTGATAAGTCTCATTGGGTGCTAAAACGCTGTTTAGAGCTGGAAACGCGGGTAAAAAATGCGTAATTTGCGAAAAACGCAGAACTGGAAAACGTAAAATTCCAAAACTTGTGGAATTGTCGTAAAATGGTAGAATTACATATTTTTTATGTTTACGGTGTTTTATGGACATATCGGGATGCCCGAATGAAGATAAAACCCTAAAGTAGTTCTCAGACACGGTTTTGTGAAATCGGTTATGTACGGATTCAACGTACGTCGTCAGGACGACTTGTCGAGTTTCATTTATTTTGTCAATATGGTAAAATAAAAATAAAATTTTTTACGGGATGAATAGTAAAAGTTAAATAGTCAAAAGTCAAAATCAAGGTCAACTTTAAGAAGTCAAAGGGTAAAATAGTCATTTTACCCTATGAAAAATTATGGGTTGCTACAATTAAGCACTCTTAACAAGCTCCTAGGACACTCCAAAATGCCCCCATAACCTTGTGCTCTTTTCAAAAATAAGCTAAAAGATAGCTAATAAACTGTTATGAACTCGTTTTTAAACAATTTTTAACTTATAATTACAAGTCATGGAAATCCTCACCTTTTTCTGAACTTAAAACGCGCTTAAAATGGATTAAGGACTAATGACGTAACGAGTAAAATGCGTTAGGGGGAAAACCTGCATATTTTGAAACTTAGAGTTTTCTTGGGCTAAAACTGCCATTTTGATAAATTATATAATATAAGGGCTGAAAATGTACACGACTGATATTTGTGGGTATAAAATGTCACTTTTGAAACTACAAGGGTAAAAGTTGTCATTTTACCAAAGCTGAAGGGTGAGAGTTGTCATTTTATGAAAGTTGAAAGGTATACATTTTCTTTTTATGAAAGTCAAAGGGTATAAGTTGTCAATTCATAAAGGTTAAGGGTATAAACCGTAAGTACTTGAAATTATAAGGGTATAACGTGTAACCATTATTTAATACTTAATAACCCGGGAAATAATAAACTTATATACGATATAGTCTATTTTCACTAACGATAAATCGAACTATAAAGACATAAAACATAATAAACATTTTCATACAATAACTTTTGAAGAGACTTCATGTCAACAAAACGCTTGTGATTAACATCACATATATTTGAATACGAATGCTGAAACTTGACATATCAGCTCAAGTCACATGTCAGAGCCGTTTATTCTCACAACCTGATTTATTTACAAAACAGACTACTGTATCATTAAGGTGAGTTTATAGTCCCACTTTTCACTTGTTTTTCAAACTCGTGGGGAGATACATGCTACAAACCCGAACACAAGTATTTTTCTATGCTACACCTACACCTGATTGCTATTGCTTAAGTTACTTACACCTGCCACTAAAAGTCCCTCATATCATGAACCATTAATCACTTTACAAGTGAACGCGAATATAGTGAATAAATCTATTGGAAGTTGACGCCCCATTTGTGTTAGCCGGTCAGGTAACCAAATGCACTTTATTTGAGGACAAACAGGAGAATTGGAAAACTCCTTACACGAGGGCACCATTGCTCACATCATCATTATGATGTTTGTAACCATGTTATTTTGACAAATACACTACACCTGTTAAGGTTTACGTTCATGAGACTTAAGGCAATATGTTGTGCAACGATATTACAAATTTTACTACTTTTCAACTTGTGTTCAACTGATTACTATAAAAACACTATGAATTCACTCAACCTTTGTGTTGACATTTTTAGCATGTTTATCTCAGGTCCATAAAGAATGAGGATGACACGGAGGGGCACGGATACTCAAGAAGGCTATAATATATTTTATCATTCGAAAAGTTATTTTATAAACTACAAAACTACTAGGACCTCATTTTGTAAACTCTGATATTTATATAAATCGAATGATAAATCTTTTAAAGCGACACAATTCGAGTTCGTTTTCTATTTTTATAACTGTTGTGCCATGAAGCAACACCCAACTTGAATTCCGCTACGTATCACGAAATTGGGGGTGTTACAGATTGGTATCAGAGCCTTAGTTATAGAGAAACGGGTCTAATTGAGACCTAAACTATAACTACTTTCTCACAAAAATGTTTTATAGCCTTTTGCTCTCCGTGTCTTCCATCCTCCAGACGATTATGTGACTTCTAGGTAATTTATACTACACAAACACTTTACTATACTGATATATACTTCTGATCACTTTATACAAAATAAACATACCTGCATATGCCTATTCTAAGGCATTACGGCTTAATCACATTTCCTCAAGCATGTAAATACTTCTATATTTTTTTCAAATTTATGAAACCTTCTCAAGACATTGTAACCAATTACAATGGTCTCTCCTACTTACTTTATTTACACTAAATATATATACTCACCAACTATTTTGAGTATTATGGCAACTTTCCTTGATTTTCTTACTCCCATCTCTAAACGATGAGTGTAAACACTCCTTTTGTACTCCCAAAACACCCAAATTTCCTTGTAACTCATCAGTTAAGTACAAATGTTGAGTCAGAAATTCTTAAGTATGATGATTTACAATGTCTTTATTTGAATGGATTGGGACGCCTCTTTATTTAAATAAAGAAATTATAAATCACCGAACCATAAGTTTATATTTCCTTATTTACATTGTTTGGGACGCCTCTCTATGTAAGTAATGAATTATAAATAAGTGGGCTTATTTGTATCTGAAATGACATGAGTATGAAATCGAGGATCACAAGAATTCATAAAAACATATGAAAAACACCAATAACGTAAATTTTTATTAGAATCCACGAATATTAATACATAACGATATAATTAGCATCAGTAGTGCTAATGTTACAAAGATCACTAAATAAGGTATGAAATCGCCAATTGGTTGATCAGCCAAGCCAATGAAAAACACCACTACACCTATGAGAGTAAGAATCATGACTGGATGCAGCATCTTGACTATTCTGTATAACAAATATAAAAGAGTTATTAAGCGTGGTGAATAAAATATCAAGGGACGTAACTCTATATATAAAAATATATTGACAAATCTATAAACAATATTAAACGCTCTCTTTTTATAACAAGAAGTGGGCTTCAACCCATTAGTAAAACAAACAAACACAACCCACATTTAGATTAAAATGGTGGTCTCGGCCCAGATTACATAAACAAACACACCATTAAGCGTATTGGGTTTCAACCCAACAACCAACACAAGACCACAACTCAATGCTAACGCATACGATTACACAATAACACAAATTAAACAGAAATTTATTTCAACATTCCTAACATAATGATATTACCCCCATATTTTATCCACGCCAATAGCTAGAACCACGAGTGGTAAAAGAAGCGCTAACACCATGGCCAAGAATTCGTAAACTTCATCCGGGACGTTGGCCAAATAGATAGTCGATATTACAACAAACACGATCGCAACAATGGTAATAATATGCAGCATTTTGCAGTGTGATAAGAGAAATGTAGGAGCAAAAGTTAGTATGAAAGAATGAGGATTAAAATGGGGTATTTATAAAAAGAAAAACTAGCCGTTGGGGGTTACTGTTCACGACCGTTGGGGGTCACTGTTCATGACCGTTAGAAATTACTGTTCACTTTACTAAGGAACAAACTAATTCATCATCTACAAAAGCTGAAGTTCAACAACTTTCTCTACATTCATCAATTTCTCATCCGAAATTTTACTTATTAAAAGACAGTTTCGATGTTAATAATCTGATTTTCACAAGCCATTATGAACCATGTTATTTTCAAAATTAATTACTAAAACATGATAAACCTTATAAAATAACAATCTTCATTCAAAATAAAATTTTCTTAAGTTTATATGACCTTCGAAATAATGTTATTCACATGTAAAAACAATAAATTCTAACTTATAAGCTTTCACAAGTGAAACCACATTTCATCCTCATTACTTCAACACTTAACATGGACTGAATCTCGGGACGAGATTCCACTTAAGGGGGTAAGACTGTAACCACCGGTAAATTTCCACTTGTATGATATTCTAACTAAAGAATACTTATCTATTTTTCACGTCTAAATTTTGTTTTTTTTAAACGTTATCAGTTTATCTAATCACAACAACTAACTAATATGACGTAACTCACATTCTTAATAAATGTACACACCAACACCAGAATGTCTTAAGTTCATTCTTTATACGTCAAGTATAAAAGTTTTCAACTTTATTTACCACTTTACGTTATTTCGTAAATGTACGATTATTAAACATTCAAACTAAACGTTTTCTGTCTATTGGTGTTTTCATGAAACCATAATTTATTATAACTATGATTTCACGTAACTAACCCATCAACACTAAAGAACAACACTTTGAAGCTAAAGTACAAGTTCTTAAAGCACGAAAACCTAACTTTACGATATTTCCCGTTACAAGCCCTAATTTACAAAACTATGATTGTATGTAAATGAAATCACAAACCCTAATTAATTTATACATGATTTTATAAAATATAAATGTACAAGTCTTTCAAGCCAATGTACAAGTCTTTAATGCATTCTTAATATAAAACCTATTATAAACCTTAACGTACACATCTTAAAGCACAAAATACAAGTCTTTTATGCACAAGCTTTAAAAATATATTTCTTATACTTAATAAACCGATTCCCTTTTGTTCCTTGTCCAAATCGAACTAAACACTAAACTAAACAAGCCTTAGTTAAATTTTCCACCACTAAGTATCATCAAGGCTCTTGTTAAGCCACATAAGTACTACCTCATCATGTTCCATACATCTTCAAACCCATGGTCAAAAATTACTAGCTCATCACATGTAAATTTTCAAGTTCATGGTAAATATTGGATACACATTTCGAATTCATCTAAAGACTACATGGATTTTTCTTAACCATCAAACCAATTCATGCATCACCACCTTATAACCCCTTGGACTCCATATACCCACGTCACCTAGCAGCCACCTTCATGCATCACCACCTTATAACCCCTTGGAACTTCAGGTAACCACATCACCTCTTTTTCTTCCATCTTGAGTCAAAATTGCAACACATGTGTGCTCTTCTTTATGTCCACTTGAATCAAATAAAAAGTACACATGAACACCATGTTCCACACCTTCTAAAACAAGTGTTTCAAGTCCTAACCATTCATATAATAAAACCTTAGATTATTTGCCTATTTAAATGAAATCAACTTCCACCATTTCTTCTCATCCTCATTTTCAAACACCACACTCGAATACACACCTACGTTTTGCTTGGGAGTCTAAAAAGTGAAGCAAAGAAAGGGTACATTAGAGCTTAGGAGGTGAGAAAGAGCTTGGTTCCACTTAAGAAGTCTATTTGGTCTCATTTCTGTTTTGATCAAGTAGCAGTTTGTAAGTTTACTAAACTCATTAAATTTCGTTATCACTTTTAATATTAATTGCATACTGTTAGAAAGGATTTTATAAGGAAAACGTAACAATTTGAATCACCCAAAACGGGCTATCGAGTCAAAAGTTATAAACAAAAGAAATTAGCAAAAGTTTTCTTCAAAAAACTCAAGAGCACGGGTCCTGAAAACACAAATCGAAGGCTAATTTCAGCCCAAAACATAACAGTTGTCATATATTTCTAGAAAACTAAACATCCTATTTAGATTTGCTTTGATATTTTAAAAACTACTAAAAGAATAAACTAGAAAAGCTTAGTAAGTATTCCATACCCTTTTCCAATACTTTTTATACATCTAGATATGCTAATATATGATTATAAATTAGTCCTATGTAAAGGCTAAATCAAAACTCAAATTTCCGTTTTCCTTCTGATGTAAACGAGCCAACACAAACACCCTTTTTAATTTGTACATTTGTCCCAACTTAAAGTTATACAATTAGACCTTTGAATGAGTTAGATAATCAGTTACATGTTATATGAATAAGCCATGAGCCTTTGTAAAAGTTGAACTTGTTTTTCTTTCTTTTCTGCCATGTCGCATAACTGTCCCAAGCACCCACCTTTGGCCCTATTTTAAACTAGTAAATGAGACCCTTAAGCCTGGCCATTAAGCCCTCTTAACAAGCCCCTAGGACACTTCAAAATTCCCCCATGACCTGGTCAAAAGCTCTAAAGATCTTGTCGCATTCCTGCCCTACTTTTGGGCTTGTCGCAAACTGAAACAAACGCACCCTAGGTATATTTTTTTTTTAATTTTTGAAAACCTAAGTTCTAAGATATATTCTAAACACACCTAATAAGTTAATAATCATGTTACAAATAATTTTAAAGCAACCCATATGTTTTAAAAGTCACAAACGCATTTTTCTTGTTTCTACCTTTTTGGTCGCAACAGCTCAAGTGGCTAGGTTAACGTATTTGTTTTTACTTAACCAAAGGTCTATAAAATTTAAGGCTTATGTCATTTTAAGGAGCCCACAGCAAAGTTATTAAAACAACAAGAACATCTTTAAAAGCTCTTAAGGCCTCGCTTATTTTTGGTCTTGAAAAGGGTGTCTCGCGTACCTTTTCAAACATACCCCTCTTGTGCTCTTTTAAAAAATAAGCTAATAAGCTGTTATGAACTTGTTTTTAAAACAATTTTTAACTTATAATTACAAGTCATGAAAGCCTCGCCTTTTTCTGAACTTAAAACGCGCTTAAAATGGATTAAGGACTAATGACGTAACGAGTAAAATGCTTTAGGGGGAAAACCTGCATATTTTGAAACTTAGAGTTTTGTTGGGCTAAAACTGTCATTTTGATAAATTATATAATATTAGGGCTGAAAATGGACATGACTCGTAGTTGTGGGTATAAAGTGTCACTTTTGAAACTACAAGGGTAAAAGTTGTTGGAAATAATCTGTTACCACAGATAGTTGTGGTTTACACTGCTTGGTTTAACACTAGCAGTGGAAACGTATTCCCACTGCAAGTTCTTTATTACCATTGCTATCAGTTTATGATAAGGTTAAACGCGTCTAGATAAATATAGAATAGATTGTGTGTATATTCTATTATGTTAACTTTATACTTATCTTGTAAAGGACTCCTTGTTGTATAAAAGGAGATCCTAGGTTATTGTCTTAGGTACGTATTACATTACAATATTACCTACGAAAGCTTCAAGGTGTAACCCTAGTGATAAGTCTAGATCACTCGTATTATTTCATTAATAATATTGGAGCTTGAGTTTTGTGTTTATTTGTGTTTATTCTCATACATCATATAATTCGTCTTCTAAAGTATTACTTAAGTAAATTCCGCTTGCTTGATAATATCATACAAAATATCATTGACACAAAGAGAGTGTCCTAGATCCATCAAGTGGTATCAGAGCAAAGGTTATGATATTTTGTTTTAGAAGATCCAAGGAATTAGCTTGACTCACTCACTCAATTCAATGGAGATGGAAAACAATCAATCAAACTCTTCTTCTACACCCAGACTCCCTAAGCTTAAGCTTAATGAGTTTGAGATGTGGAGGATACTGATTGAGCAATACTTCCTCATACAGGACTATGCTCTATGGGAGATCATTCAACTTGGTGATTCCTTCAAATCTGTGACCACTACTTCAAAAGTTGGTGACATAAATGTTGTGAAAGTTTCTGTGCCTGAATCAAATTCTGAAAAAGCTCAAAAGAAGAATGATCTTAAAGCTAGAAGTCTGTTGCTGATGACTCTTCCTAGAGACCAGATTATTGCATTCAGCAAGTTCAAGACTGCTAAAGAACTATTTGAAGAGATTTGCTCAGTGTTTGGTGGTAATGATGCTACAAAGAAGACTCAAAAGACATTGTTAAAGCAAAGTTATGAAAACTTCTCTGCTTCAAGCAATGACTCACTTGATAGCATTTTCACCAAACTTCAGAAGATTGTTACACAGCTAACTGTGTTTGGCATTGAGGTAGAAAAGGAAGACCTCAATTTGAAGTTTCTAAGAAGTTTGCCTTCAGAGTTTCAAACCAGTGTTACTGTCTGGGAAAACAAAACAGACATAGAAACAATGAAGCTCAATGATCTTTACAACAACTTCAAACTTATTGAACAAAGGTTGAAGAAGGCAGGGAAACTTGGTACAAGCTCTAGTAGCTTGGCATTGTTGTCAAATTCTGTTGACAGTGATGATTCTGAAGATGAAAGTGATGATGATATTGCCACTGTAGGTTCTAAAGTTTCCACTGGCAATGTAAATATTGGCACTGCAGGATCAAAGAAGAAGGTTGCTAGTATTGGAGATCCTACCTTTTATGCTTTTATCTCCACACAAGTTGATGGCTCTCTCTTAACTCATGAAGACATAGAGCAAATTGATGAAGATGACTTGGAGGAGATGGATATAAAATGGCAGATAGCCCTTCTTAGCATGAGGGCTAAGAAATTCTACAAGAAGACTGGCAAGCCTATTCACATTAATGGTGATGATATTGCAGGCTTTGATAAGAAGAAAGTGGAGTGCTTTAACTGTCACAAGTTTGGACATTTTGCTAGAGAATGTAGAAGACCAAAGGCCAAGGACAATAGGTCTACATGGTACAAGCAAAAGAAGGGACCAACTGTGGAAGAACCAAAGGCAATGTTGGCTATTGATGGTGTGAGCTATGATTGGAGTTTCATGGCTGATGATCTTGAAGAAGAACACATTGATGCTGCTCTTGTTTCTGCTGAAGTTGCTCTTATGGCTTTCTCTGACTCTGAGGTACAAAACTCTGAATGTTGCTCTAAAACATGTAGGGGTGCTAAAGAAGTTGAAAGACTTAATGATTTATATTCTAATGAAAGACAAGAGTTATACACTGCTAATTATACTGTGGCTAATCTTAGGAGAGCCATGACAGTTTTAGAAAAACAAATAGAGCACTATCAGGCAAATGAGTCAAATTATAATGATGATATGATTCTTCTTAGGAGAGAGGTAGAACATACAACTGCTGTGAATGAAGCATACCAAAAGGAGCTTGAAAAACTTCAAAAGAAAATTGAAAATGTCAATTTAACTATAGACACATGTTATCATCAGTCTGAGTCAATTGATAAAATTTGGAATGCTCAAATATATAATAAAGCTAAGTCTGGTATGGGTTATAATATTGCGCCTCCACCACTAAGGGGTGTTCATTCACCTCCTGGTATAGATTTAGCTCATACAGGTATAGAGGATTTTAAGGATCTTGAAACAGAATATGGTCCTTTAAAAGACACAGTTGTGAAGAGTGAGGAAGAGAGTAAGCTTGATAATGATGTTTTTGAGAGTTCTAGTGACTCATCTGTTGTAGATGAGAGTGTTAAAAAGAATGTAGAGACTACTATCCCAAAAGTTGTTAATACTGTTACAGAGGAACCTAGGAAACCTGTTAATAAACCTAGACCAACTGTAAGGTATGCTGAGATGTATAGGAACAAGCCTACAGCTCCTAGGGGTAACCAGAGGAGTTGGAATCATGTTAAATCTCAACAACTAGGTAGTGATTTTGTGATGAACAATAAAGCATGCTATATTTGTGGTAGTTTTGATCATTTACATGCTTATTGTGACTATCATGTTGGGAGAAGGGTAGTCTATGGGAATAAAAGGGTAGAGTCTAACAGATATCAACATAATGTACACCCTAGTTCTAATTGCAAAATGGTCCCAAGAGCAGTTCAACTTAGAAGTGGCCTCAAAACATTTGCCACTGCAAAAACTGTTAACACTGCTCACCCTAAGTCACCTGTTAAAAGTGCAAATACCAAAACAAGCTTTGTAAAATCTGCACAAACAGGAAAAAGGACCTTTCAAGCTAAAAAGGTTAACAATAACCAACAGTGGGTACCTAAAAAGAAACCAGCAGTTTCCACTGCTCATTCAAAAGTTACCACTGCAAGGGTTTTGAACAAGAAAAGGGGGACATGGGAAATGCTGTGAAGGCCTCAGCACGTTGGGAATGGAAACCTAAAGGAAACACCTCTACAACCAATCCCAATGGTGTATCAATGACCTTTGATAGATTTAACTATATTGATACACGAGGCAGATCCAAGTCAATCATGGCTTGGGTCTCCAAAAGAAACTAACTCTTTACTCTTATGTGCAGGAACATCCAAGGACTAAATGATTTGATCTTGTATTTACATATTATGGGTGTTCAATGCACATGACTGGCAACAAGTCTTTTCTTTTGATTTTGTGCATACTAATAGACTGTCTGTCAGTTTTTGTTAATGAAGTTAGTGGATTGAGATGTGTGATGCAGGAACACTAATGATAAAAGAAAACATGGATTATTATTTTTATTACAAAACTGCACTGAAAGTGCAGTAAAATTACATCCATGAGGTACAGAGTACAAACATTACTACATCAACTGAAATAACAACCACAAACAACCCATCCCCTTCCTACCCATCATTCATCCTTTATGGCTTCTTGGAAAAGCCCCAGCTTGGCATCACCTTAGGAGCTCCACGCATGTTAATCCAGTCATACACCCTAGGTCTTGCTAAACCCATCACCACTATACCAGTAGGTGGTGAGGATGATGAAGGAACTGTTGTTGGTGGTGCTGGTAGCAATGGTAGTGAATGTGATGATTGCAGCTCTTCAGAAGGAGCTACTGCTGCAAGAGGAGGAACACTCAGGACTCTTCCAGAGGTCTCATCATCTGTGACATATGGAGACATATAGGAGCTGATCTCTGAGCTATCTTCTTTGAGTGTTGCATCCTGAGGCTCTGGTTGTAGTGATGAAGGTCCAGCAGAAAAAGGATTTGAAAGAGCAAGTGACTGCTTTCTCTTCTTGGATACAACCTTCTCATACTCCTCTTTTTCAAATCTCCCAGGGTTTTTCAAAACAAAATCATCCCAGGAACTATCAGATGAACTGCTAGAAGAGAGATTGATTGGACTTGATTGACTCATGGTGTTGTTTTGAGAGTGAAAGTTATGGAGTATGTGATTTGAGTGATTTGTGTTGAATGGTTTGTTTATTATAATGTTAAGTTGGATTTAAGAAATTAATGAGGGGACGGTGCAAGTAGTTGAGGAGTAAATTGGAGTACTGTGCTCTTGGAAAGTGTATCAATGCTTGTGTGTTGACTTTATTGAGTATAGCCACTGCTATGCTTAATTCTTTCAATATATTAGCCATTGCCAACACAATAGTGATTCCAGTATTTATGATTTGTGATTTGCAGTTTGAAGAATTCCTTGTTTACAATTAAATTGTTACTCTTTGATGACTCGTTGCTCTAGGTTATTTAGACCCTATCTAAGTTATCCACTGATGATTCAGCTGACATTTGGTTACAGTGGGAACTCTATTGCAACCAGTGGGAACTCTATTGCAACCAGTGGTAATATGCTTTCAGTGGAAAAAGGAAAAACAGAGGAACTTCATTACTAGCAAATAATTCATTACAATCAAGAGTACTCCTAGTAAAACTAAACACAAAAGACTGAAACCTAGCATATTCTTCATCTGACTTCAGCTATTCCATTGGTCTCTTGCCCTTGCCCACATACTCATGTTTATTCTTCTGGGCTCTCTTTCTCTTGTTCTCAAAGGTGGATTGCATTCTTGGACATGGAAGCCCAAGAATCTGTGCAGGAGGTTTTGGTAGCATTGCAGGTCTTGTTGGATTGGATATTTGCTTCATATTGGAGATAGCTGTTTCCAGTGCTATTGAAAGAGCTTTTGGCAACTCCTTAGCCATGGAATAGGTTTCATCATTTGCATCATCATCATCTGATGCATCGGAGTAGAACTCAAGAGATTTTGCAGGCTTTCACTTAGCAGTTTCTTTGGTATATCTTTTGGATGAAGACCCGGTCTCTGGTGGAAAGTATCCAAACCATCTTGATACTTCTGAAGATGATTCTGATTCGATTACATACTCTTCTTCTGAGTCAGAAGAGATGTTGATTGTGTTGGTGGGATTGCTCATGCTTATGGTTTTGGGGTTATTGTGTTTGAATGAAAGTTGATTAAGTTTACCTTAAGCCAAGTCTCCTTATATAGACAAAGTCGGTTGAAGGTTTATTTAATGAAGATATTTACCTTTTTCTTATTTTGGTAGGTAAAGGAGTAAATATAGATATTATTGAGTTGACTTTGGAAGATATTTTGCTTGGGAAATAGTTTGGTTAAAGGTAACTTTGGTATATACCAAGTTGGTTATTCTCATCTTGTATGAGTTTGTATATCAAGTTTTGATGAGGAGTTGGAGTTAAAAGGTGTATATCTGAGATACACATCAAATGGTTATTGATTCACCATGTCTAATACACATAAGAATCAACTAGTCCAGAGCAAACGGCTACTGGTAAAGACTTGACAAATCCGTTTATGGTTGATAGTTTACCAAAAACTATATGGTTATCAACTCACCATATTCTTTATGATTAAGAGTTGGCTAGTGCATAGCAAACGGCTCATGGTAAAGACATATCAAATCCGTTGATAGCTGGTAGTTTGCTAAAAACTATGATGGGAGCAGTCTAGTTTACTAATGATTTTATTTCCCACTGCTCTTTGAAATTTTTGTGAAAAATTACCACTGCTAGTTCACAGTTTCCACTGACAGTGTTATTTTACCACTGTTGTTCTAGCCGTTATAACTGATTGTGTCAGTAATTTATTTTTTACTTGCCATTGAAAGTAACCACTGATTGTCATATATATAGGGTTAAAATTTTAAGTAAATTATCTTCTTTCCAAATTATAAATACTTTCTAAAGATAATTTTACTTGCGCAATAATTATAAACCCTAACCCTATATATCTTTCTTTTTCAATTGGCTAGTCATTCTTTCAATTCTTACTGACATAATAATATTTTTCATCAAAAGTTTCTATGGCATCTTTGAACTTTGCAGATGAGCACAACCTAGTGGCCTACCTACAAAAGTCTAACGAGAAGAGTGGCCCTGTTTTTCATCAGATTGTGGATTTTCTTCATACCACTCACATAAGGTATGCTTTGCTTTTCAAACCCACAATCTATATCTCTCAAATCAAACAGTTTTGGACTTCTGCTCAGTCCATAACACTTAAAATTGGAGATGCACATGAAACAGTGGATGCTCTCAGAGCCACTGTAGATGGGGTAACCATTGATGTTACTGAGGCATCCTTGAGGAGAGTACTTCACTTGGATGATCTCAATGGTCTCATCACATTACCTATGTCTGAAATTCATGATACTTTATCATCCATGGGGTATGATACCACTGACAAAAAGGCGACTTTCAAAAAGAGTGGTTTTTGTCCCCAATGGAGATTTTTGATTCATACTTTGTTACATTGCCTTAGTCCTAAGAAAACATCTTATGAGGAATTTAGTTCAACCATGGCTTATCCTTTGGTTTGTCTTGTTACTGATAGGATTTTCAATTGGTCAAATTATATTTTTACAAGTATGAAAGGCAATGTACAAAGTAAAACCAAATTTTTAATGTATCCAAGGTTTGTGCAAGTTGTGCTTAATGAATTTCAACTGCAACCTCACACTACTGTTTATCAAATCAGTTGCCTAAAGCCTAAAGTTTTTCAAAATTTGAATAAAGATGGCAATATGATTTTTACACCTCTCCTACCCCAAATGCTTGCTACAATATCCACTGAACAAAACACACCCATAATTAATGTACCTAACATTGATTATACATCACCAGTTTCAAGAACCTATGAGAGAAGGTCAAAACAGTCAACTCCTCTCATGACAACACAGCAAGTTTCTGAACCTTTTTGTCTAGGAACAAGCAGTGGTGGTTCTAGACTTCCACCTAGTCCTACTATGGAGGAATCTGGACCTTTGCCCCATGATTAACCTCTCCCAACAGGTAACACAGTTAGAAGTGCTGAGGGAAGTGGCAACCAAATGGAATTGATGGTTTTGTGTACCAAATTAGCAAAGCAGGTTGAGTTTCTACAAAAAGACTTGGCTACTGTTAAGAAGAACCATGCCAAGGATGTTCAATTATTAAAGACAGAGATTCAGACCTTAAAGGAAGAGATGCAGAGGTTGAAAAAGCACAGGCAGACTGCAAAGATGGTGATTTCATCTTCATCATCACCTTCTAATGGTGATTCAGTTGATCAAGATTTGGGAAATTCCTCCAAACAGGGGAGGAAAACAGGTTCTGACACTGAGGGGAGGAAAATTGATTTTGAAGATGAAGGAGATACAAGTAAAGGAGCAAAAGAAGTTGAAACTCATGGAGAGCAACTTGAAGATCAAGACATTTTGCAACTTGAAGATCAAGACATTTTCCAAACTGCACCTGATTTTACCACTGATTTTATTTCCACTGCAGAGCCAAATATTGCCACTGCAAGTGAAGAATTTGATAAATTGAAGACAGACAAAGGTAAAGCAGTTATGGAAGATGTACAGCAACCTGAAGGTAAAACTTCAAAGAAAAGAAAAGGTCAGATTGATCTTGATAGAGAATTTTCTGAGAAGATATCAGAAGATCAAATTGCTGAGAAAGTTGCTGAAAAGAAAAGATTGCAAGAACTAGAAGTTGCAAGCTTTTTGGAAGCTAAAAGATTGGACATAATGGAAGATACTGATTCAATTTCCACTGTTCAACCTACAATTATGAAAGAAAAGGCTCCAGAGTTTAGCTATGTTCCTACTAAAGAAGATATTCAGTTTCTGGTAGCTAATAATCCAGAAATCAAGAAAAAGGCAATTGACCTAGTTGCTGATGCATCCTTAACTGAGGAACAAAGAATAGCTCAGTTGAAGGATTTTATCATAATGAAGAACAATCAAGCACTTGATAATGTAATCAGTTCAGTCAAGAAGAATCAGAAGAAATAAAGACAACCAACCAAGGCACAAATACTTGCATATATGAAGACTTATTGTTGTCATGTTGGTAACTTGAAAAGGCATCAATTTAAAGGAATGTCTGATGATCAAGTTGAAAGGGCTTACTACAGAACTGTGAAACAAGATAAATCTTTTATTCCAATGGGTTCTGAAGAAGAAGAAAGAATATTTCCTAGATTGAAGAGAAAGGCCAAAGTCAGTGATTCTCAAACTATTAAGAAGACTAAGGTTGATGAAGATCATACAAAGTCTACTGAGAAGGAGATTCCTACTGAGAAGTTCACTAAAGATCAAATGACTGAAATGATTGTGATTGAAGACAGAGATTTTTATCCAGAACCACTGCAAATTCGACATCCTATCATTGATTGGGAAGTTTACACTGCTAGCAATCTTGCTTCAACATGGAAGATTACAAGGCTGGGAGGAGAAACTTCATCTTTCATAACATTTGAAGATCTTATTAAAGCTTTTGACAGAGATGACCTTAATACACTATGGAAATTAGTTCAAGAAAGATTTAATGGTCAAGATCTCAAAGATACAAAGGAGATGCAGTTATGGGTAAATCTTAGAAGGCTTTTTGAACCAAATGCTGATGATGACTACTGGAAAATCTTATTCACATGTCTTGGTACAAAATGGTTTTATTATGATTCATGTGAAGTTCATCATGTCTCTACAGCTAATGGAGAAGACTTTTTCATGCTTGCTGAGAAAGAATATCCACTTAGAGCTGGAGCTCTTACAGTAATGTTAAGCTTACACATAAGAGTCAATGAAGATAATGAGAAGGTCAGAGCATTATTACAAAGGATTCAAGATCAATGTTCAAGAGCTATACAAAAGCTAAGAGAAAAGAAGTGAAGTGTTTGATTAAATTCCCCAAATCCTTGAAGTTAATGCATATTGAAGAAACTAATTGATTTGCAGAGAAATCATAAGTTTAGGGGAGGATTGTTGGGAATAATCCGTTACCACGGATAGTTGTGGTTTACACTGCTTGGTTTAACACTAGCAGTGGAAACGTATTCCCACTGCAAGTTCTTTATTACCACTGCTATCAGTTTATGATAAGGTTAAACGCGTCTAGATAAGTATAGAATAGATTGTGTGTATATTCTATTATGTTAACTTTATACTTATCTTGTAAAGGACTCCTTGTTGTATAAAAGGAGATCCTAGGTTATTGTCTTAGGTACGTATTACATTACAATATTACCTACGAAAGCTTCAAGGTGTAACCCTAGTGATAAGTCTAGATCACTCGTATTATTTCATTAATAATATTGGAGCTTGAGTTTTGTGTTTATTTGTGTTTATTCTCATACATCATATAATTCGTCTTCTAAATTATTACTTAAGTAAATTCCGCTTGCTTGATAATATCATACAAAATATCATTGACACAAGGAGAGTGTCCTAGATCCATCAAAAGTTGTCATTTTACCAAAGTTGAAGGGTGAGAGTTGTCATTTTATAAAAGTTGAAAGGTATACATTTTCTTTTTATGAAAGTCAAAGGGTATAAGTTGTCAATTCATAGAGGTCAAGGGTATAAACCGTAAGTACTTGGAATTATAAGGGTATAACGTGTAACATTTATTTAATACTTAATAACCCGGGAAATAATAAACTTATATACGATATAGTCTATTTTCACTAACGACAAATCGAACTATAAAGAAATAAAACATAATAAACATTTTCATACAACAACTTTTGAAAAGACTTCATGTTAAACCGTTCAACATTTAATCGTCAACAAAACGCTTGTGATTAACATCACATATATTTGAATACGAATGCTGAAACTTGACATATCAACTCAGGTCACATGTCGGAGCCGTTTATTCCCACAACCTGATTTATTTACAAAACAAACTATTGTATCATCAAGGTGAGTTTATAGTCTCAGTTTTTACTTGTTTTTCAAACTCGTGGGGAGATACATGCTACAAACCCGAACACAAGTATTTTTCTATGCTACACCTACACCTGATTGCTATTGCTTAAGTTACTTACACATGCCACTAAAAGTCCCTCATATCATGAACCATTAATCACTTTATAAGTGAACGCGAATATAGTGAATATATCTATTGGAAGTTGACGCCCCATTTGTGTTAGCCGGTCAGGTAACCAAATGCACTTTATTTGAGGAAAAACAGGAGAATTGGAAAACTCCTTACACAAGGGCACGGTTGCTCACATCATCATTATGATGTTTGTAACCCTGTTATTATGACAAATACATTACACCTGTTAAGGTTTGTGTTCATGAGACTTAAGGCAATATGATGTGCAACGATATTACAAATTTTACTACTTTTCAACTTGTGTTCAAATGATTACTATAAAAATACTATGAATTCACTCAACCTTTGTGTTGACATTTTTAGCATGTTTATCTCAGGTCCATAAAGAATGAGGATGGCACGGAGGGGCACGAATACTCAAGAAAGCTATAATATATTTTATCATTCTAAAAGTTATTTTATAAACTACAAAACTACTGGGACCTCATTTTGTAAACTTTGATATTTATATAAATCGAATGATAAATCTTTTAAAACGACACAATTCGAGTTCGTTTTCTATTTTTATAACAGTTGTGCCATCAAATAACACCCAGCTTGAATTTCGTTGCGTATCACGAAATTAGAGGTGTTACAGCGCGCGCGCAGGGGGGGTTGCAAATTTCAGGATTTCTAGGCCAAAATGGGTTCGAAGCTTCTGAACTCATGCGAGCCCGCGTGACCTACGGACACGAATACAGCTCCAAAACCTCGCATACGTGCGTATCTTTTTGCTGCAGATTCGAGTTTCCTTTTTCCAGAATTATGTGTAAATCTATTTAAGGAATAGATTTGAAACTTATTAACAAAGTTTACTGAATATATTTTGTGTACATAAAAGATATATATCACGTTTATTATATAACAGATTTGTATATCGGGTTATTTTTTAGCAAATATACTGTCTTGGTGACCAAGACATGTTTACGCTATAAAATAAACTGTTCTCATTCAGTTTTCGATACAGGAAAGTACGCTGCTCCTATTCACGTTTTCCAGCAACACTTTCGTTCAGAAACGCACACCTTTCCGTGATATTTTAGGCAAGTTGTCAGGTCTGGCGTACAACAGCTTTGGACATTGTACCCTGGGAAACAGACGACGAATCTGTTTTAATGGAATCATGTTAAACACGAGCCTCGTTCCATGACCTTTTACTGCTTTCTTTTATATATCGTTATAGAGTCTGTCTTCTGCTTCTACCCATTATGTCTGTTATTTAATTTACTGTCGCTTATTTCTGTTAATTTTATTTATTGTGATTATAATCTGATTTTCATAAATAAAAGTGTACACCGTTTCCCACAGTCTTAAAACAGATTATGTTTAACCGAATTTAAAAAAAAAACACTTTGTTAAAATCGGATTAATTATTAACAGATTTTTATAAATTGTTTTCTGTCGAAACCTTGTTGAGTTTCTTTGAAAATCAATTTCAATTAAACAAATTTAAAAATACATATTTGGATTACAGATCTATAACATGTTTTTTAAGCAGTTGTTGTTATCAGTTTATAACGAAACCAAGATTGAGTTTCTATTAAACTCATTTACTCGATCCATCAAAACCAAGATAGAGTTTTGTTGAATTAGATCTGGTACAAGTAGATACCATTTACAACAGTTTGTTTAACTGTTTGTGTTTGAATTTTCAGGATGACAAACACCACTACCCCTCCTGTGACTACTCCTGTGAACGTAACTGGTGCGCCAGTTACTAACACAGTAGCTAATCATGCTGAGAAACCAGAGAAATTCAACGGGCAGAATTTTAAGAGGTGGCAACAGAAGATGTTCTTCTATCTCACTACTTTGAACCTTGCGCGGTTCTTAAAAGAAAACCCACCTAACGTGGATCCTCCTGCAGAAGGTCAATCCTCTAATCAACAGGTTGTTCAAGCCTTGGAAACATTCAAAATTTTTGTGTCACAACTATGTTCTGAATGGTTTGGTGGATTCCTTGTACAACGTGTACTGCAAGACCAAGACTGCCAAAGAATTATGGGAGTCATTGGAACGCAAGTACAAACTGAGGATGCTAGTACAAAGAAGTTCGTGGTAGCTCATTTTTTGGATTACAAGATGGTTGATTCAACGAATGTGATAAGCCAGGTTCAAGATCTGCAAGTTTTGCTACACGACATTCATGTTGAGGGAATGACCTTGAGTGAAACTTTTCAAGTTGCTGCTGTTATTGAAAAGTTACTTCCAAGCAGAGTAGAATTTAAGAAGTACCTAAAGAATAAGCAAAATGAGATGAGTGTTGTAGACATGGTTGTTCGTCTTCGTATTGAAGGGGACAACAAGTTGGCTCAGAAAAACACTTATACGCCTGATTCTGCCAAGGCAAATATGGTTGATGATAAGGATTTAAAAGGTACACTTTTAAGGGGTCATTTAAGCCCTTAATTGCCCACTTTTATATCCGTTACTGCTTAATTTTGTTCTTTTTCACTTTTTAGGTCTCTTGGAAGCAAAATGCTGGAATGATGCTTATTTGGACGAAAAGGAGTGAATATATGAAGAAAATGGTAAAGTTAAGATCGAAGACACTCAAGCTGCTAAATTTAAAGTTGACGGCGTCCCAATCAAAGGGCGACGCAGTCCCCTTATACGAACTAAGATCTCAGATGGCTCAGTAGAATTTTTGCTAAAATACACCTGACGGAGTCAAGCTTTCAAGAGGAAGGGCGTCACTAAGACTTTTCATCTCAGACGGCCTAGATCCAGAATCAGACGACGTCCCTACTGAAGCCCGACGGCGTCACAACTACAACGTGACACCGTCCCAACGATGACTTGGCCAAAACGAAAACCCTAATGACGGCGATCTGACGGCGTCCCTCATATAAGGCGACGCCATCGCAAGTGTAAAATTATATATAGAAATCGAATTTTTAGAATTTTAGGAGGTAGACTTGTGGAGTAAAAACCCTAAACATTTGTAGTCTGACTTGGACATTATCTTAGGGTTCCCAAACTCTATTTTACATCAAGATAAGTGTTTTACTTCATTGATTTCATTATGTCTTCCATTGTATGTGTGTATGCTTGCGTGTTTAACATGTCCGGCTAAATTTCTTGTGTGTTTGCTTAGATCTATGAAACCTAGTTATTAATTATTGATTTGTTGTCTCTTATCTTAATTGTAAATGGCTTAGGAGTGCACTAGGCTATCGTTGTGTTTAAATGCTTGAGTAATCTTTGTGAACCTTAGTTTATGAATCACTTAGCGGATTTCGTAGTCTAAACATCCAAAGATAACTTTAAAGTTAGTTTATGATTAATCTAAAGGATTTCATAGGCAATAACCTTAAGGTAGTCTCAAAGAGTTAGGGAAAAAGGCATACCCTACGACCTTAGAAAATACAACGCGTTAAGAATAAGAACGTGACAATTCAACCACCAGTAAAAGATAACTAGGGAGTAATAGTATCTAGGTAAACACATTTTTAATCATCATACGATCACACATCAAAAAGACATAGACTACCCGTAGTATTAGATAATTAGAATAGTAGAAGTAATCGGTAGAAGTACCACCCCCCAAATCCAAACCCAAAGATTTTACCTTTAGCTTTCTAAAAAAATGTAAAAAGATTAAAAAAGAATCTTCCTCAACCTCAACCTTAGCGTAGTATACTTCTCACTAGCATTCCTATTCCCCTAGAGAACGATATCAATCCCCGAGGCTTACCCAATACTACACTATAATGATTAGGTTCACTGCCTACGGTGTTGAAAAACTTGCTCGACGAAAAGGAAGTTCCTTTGACCCCGAACGCGCCTTGTACGCGCATCAAGTTTTTGGCACCGCTTCCGGGGAATAGAATAGCTAGTTAGATTTCTATCTCGTTTAGGTTCCCTTGCTTGATTCCTATCAAGTAAGATTTTTGTTCATTTTTAGCTTCCTCGTAGTCTATCCCCCTTCTTCGTGACTTTGTTCGTAAATCCCATCACTCACCATGATTCGCATCTTTCACCGTAGAAACTTAGCACTACCCGCTCCCAATCCGCCTCCCAATCTCGAAATAAACGCAATCCCACAAAACCTTTCACTCGTTCACTACTTTGGAAATCACCTAGGGCATAATGAAATAAATTGGCAACAACATAGTCCTTTCTATGACTCGGATTCCGATGAATAATTTTACTATGGAGAGGCATTTGATAATGGGGACGTCATCGATGAAGTTAATTTTGAAATGGAAGAAGACCCCTCCCAATGTTTTGACCCTAGGTGTAGAATTGAGGTTGATGGCACCTTTAACATGCAATTCCCTTGTAAAATAGGATTTGAAAGTTTTGATGCTAACTTGCACTCATTCTTACCTTTAAACTTAATCTCAAGAAATCTATATAATAAATTTAAGGTGAATGAATTAGCCTATCAAGGGGACAATGTTGTTGATGCAGTTACTTACTTGGATGTGTTTGTTGGAAGTTTTGCCTATGTGGTTGAATTCATGGTCTTAGAAGATTTAGGAGAATTCATTGATGGAAGCCTCACTCAAGTAATATTTGGAACATCCTTTAAGAGAATGACTAAGTTGAATGAACGGATGATTGATGGTTTAGTCACATTCTCCGATGGAGTTGAGGATTTTGTCTATCAAATGCCCCGTACGCACCCTAGGTTTAAGCACAAAGATATAGAGGCATGCAATCGGATGGCTCCTATTCTGATACTTAGTGAAAGAGACAAACAACGGAGACTTAGGCATACTTATGAAAAAAATGAAATGCACTATAAGAAATGCCTAGAGTTAGGAGATGAGTACATAAAAAGTGAGAAAACATTGGAATGGCTTAGATATGGGCATGTAAGCGTGCACGGGACAACGTAGGAGTACGACTTCGAGTCTAGCTACAAGACTCATAAATAAAGAAAAGCGCTTCGTGGGAGGCAACCCATGCTTAATTGTTTGCTTGTTTGTGTGTCATATATCTTTTCATTATTGTATCTTCTCATGTTTGGATTTGTGAAAATGCTTTATTTTGTCTTTAACCTCGTCTTAATTACATATAAAGGTATTTTACAAAAGGATAAGTGTATGGAGGATTACACACGTTTTTAAAATAAAGTGAACATGAGACTACGAGTATTGAAATTGATATATATGTATGTTTGTTAGAGTCAAATGCTTGTATCGAGTCATAGTGGATGTTTTGCAGGAATTTTTCCAGATTTTAAAGGTGTAATTTTTCTAAAATTTTTCCAGGAAAACGCAGCAGACCAGTTTCTATCAGGATAACCTGACGACGTCAAGAGGAGCAGAAACAGCTTATAAAAGTTTTCTCGTTTTCTGTGCTAAGTATAAATTTTTGGAAATTCTCAGGTCTTAATTTTCCAAAAAATCTGCAAACATCCATTCCACAAGCATTATATCCTAGTGTAGTTGAGTCATATATAGTTTTACCGCCGATTTTACGCGAAGGTTTCGTCTATTTTCTTAAAGTGTGCAGGTTTTATTTATCAAGAAGAAACATAATATTGGAAGAAGCTTTTCACGCATACGTTCTTCTTATGAAAGAATTTAACCACTACTTCACACGGATCCTACCGAGCTAATCAGGGGAGTACTAGTTTCTTTCTCTTTTAATTACCTTCTTTTATCATAACTTTGATACTTTCGGGGAACATTGGGGACAATGTTCAGTTTAAGTGCAGGGAGGGAGAATAAAACAAGAACTTTGAAATTATGCTTATCCTTGATTATTTGTCTTTTCCTAGTTCATTTGTGTAATAAGCTATGAGAAATATTTGTTAGGGCAATTTTAGCACCAAATTTAAATTTTTTTATGACATGTACGAGTGGGACTTTTGTCTTAATAAAGCGTCTCATGGATAGGATTTATATGACTAGCACAAAAACCGTTTACCACTCAAATTTCACCTCAAAAATGTGAGGTTCGCTCCTAGATCTATAGGAATTAAAGCATTCACCTTTAATTTTTTATGACATGTACGAGTGGGTTTGGCTGATGTGATCCTTGGAATAAAGATCATACGAACTCAAAATGGACTTGTGTTAAGTCAAGCACATTATGTGGACAAAATTCTTGTTAGTACAAATAAGCCGTAAAAACGTTTATTTATATTTTACGATCTTCTAATGTTTTGTCGATAACAAATGTAAAATCATTTTAACGAAACAAATAAAATACATAAATGGTTTGAGCCAATAGTTTACTAACACGCTTACGTTTTCACATAAAACAATAAACAAGTAATAGTGCTTTCATAATTTAGTAATACATATGTACAACAACTAGTGTTTACATATTGGGTAGATATCTACATACTTAGTATGTATTATAATGGGTAATATAATGGGTAGAAGTTTAAGTATTTGACTCATTGACTAAATACATTGAATATAGTTAGGTAAAACCAAAAGTCCATAACCCATACCCATAACCCATTGCATGACATCATGCATAAGTCATAATGGGCATTACCCATGACCCATGGAGCTAACCTATAACCCATGGACTAGATGCATTGCATCTTCTAGATACATTGTATCTACTTGGATAACCATGGTCCAAAGTCTAGGACCCATGACCCATAACCCATGACCCATGACCTAAAACCCATGGGTAAAG
Organism: Chrysanthemum seticuspe; assembly: GCA_019973895.1. Taxonomy (NCBI): domain Eukaryota; kingdom Viridiplantae; phylum Streptophyta; class Magnoliopsida; order Asterales; family Asteraceae; genus Chrysanthemum; species Chrysanthemum seticuspe. Next base: position 204,460,501 of record BPTQ01000002.1, read on the forward strand.
AGGAGCATCTCACGGATCCCTCTAGATACACTAGACGGATCCCTCCAACAAGAGATATGTGGGATCCGTGGAACAGTAGCATGTTTTCTTCTATAAATAGTGAGCCATTTCTTCATTGTAGGTTGCCACTCCTACACATACTTTCACCTAGTATTTTAAACTCTCTAACCTCAGATCCAAAGGATCTTTCTATGTGGTTTGTGTTTGTTTTTGTGTGGTTCTCTAGGTTCCTCTTAAAGGCGAGATCACCACCTCTTGAAGTGGAGCAAGCTCAAGTCCATGAGTTGCCATGCTTCGTCATCATCAAGACTACTGAGGTTCTCTTGTTGATAGTTCTTTCTTCCTCATTAGAAGTGTTGTGTCAAAGGCATTAGTGAAGGATGCTAAAAAGGTCAAGAAAAAGGCATTAGTGAAAGGTACTTAACGTCCATGTCAAAGGCATTAGTGAAGGATGCCAAAAGAGTCAAGAAGAAGGCATTAGTGAAAGGTTTCGAACGTCCGTGTCAAAGGCATTAGTGAAGAATGCCAAAGGGGTCAAGCCGAAGGCATTAGTGAAAGATGCCAAGGGTGTACAATCGATATGGTGTATCGATGTACAAATAGAGATAGGTTGTATCCAAGGATTTTGATATCCTTGATGATGTTGTAATAAAGAGTTGGTCTCCTTTGAGATAGGTGTGGTGTAGTGTTGGGTAGTAGTTCCTCCTTTGTAATGGAACTCGGTATCTAGCCTTGTACCGGATAAAGTGTAGGCGACGTAGTGATAGGTTTGGTTCTACCTTGTGGAAGAACCCGGTGTCTAGCCTTGTACTGGAAAAATATTAGGCGACGTTGTGAAGGCTTCTACGCCATAAGGAGTTGTGTCGTGTAGTGCTAATTAACTCTCGAGTAGGTGACTCGAAGAGTGGAGTAGGGCAAGGAAGGTGTCCTTGTAGCCGAACCACTATAAATACTCGTGTCGTGGTTTTGTGTTTCTTACTCTTTACCTTTACATTACATACTTACATATCTATCTATCAACGTCCAACATACACATCTAAATAGATTGGCATAAGTCGATCATAATATTTTAAAACGAAGTTTTAATCGGTAAAACTATTAAACCCTCCCCCCCTTCTAGTTTTCCATAATTGGCATTAGAGCTTCGCTACCAAGTTTCTTAAGAGATATTGTACTTTTAAAACTTGACATGATCTATGTATGATTGAAAACTACAAGGAAGGAATTTCCTTAAAAACAAAAGGTCACGTTTTAAAATCATCATATTTTATAATGTTGGACAATGATAGATCTTTCTAATATTTTCTTTGTTGAGATTTCTCCATACTAGGATTTGGGCATCCTAAGAAGATCATGAAGAATTTCTCTCTAAATACTTCTTTCCTTAAAAAGAATATTTAGCAAATGTATGATCTTTAATAAATTACAAATAAATTTTTCTCTTTTATATTTGCTTTCTAGATAAATTAATAATGTCATCCTTTTTGTTTAATCATGATTAAGTCTAAGTAGTATCGTTACGCTCTCTTAAAATCACTAAAGTAGTTATTTATATTGAACTCATCATCAAGAATGGTATTCTTCGTTGATCTCTATATACAAAACCACAAACTAGTGATAATGATATATCGGCTATTCGAGAGCCTTGATCATCACTCTTCACATAAGGATTATTGATATTTCATCTATGTCAATAAGTATCCATGTGATATTTCTCATATTGTGATAAAATGGGATTTTATCATAATCTTTGAAAACTTCCCAAAGAATTATGATTTATTCATAAAAAGGGAACCTCGTCAAATAGGACTAGTATAACACGTCAAAACCCCAAACCATAAGTTATAGAGCATAAACATCGACCATAGGCAAAAACTAGAACTCCCAAACCAAAATTATCAAGGATCACTTAAGCAGTCAAATTGCTGATATGCCGGATCCTTGTGCTTGAACTAGCCGGATCCCTCATACAAGGGATTCGTGGGATCCGTGCAACAGAAGACAGAATAAGAAAGAAATGATCACTGTGGAAGTTCCACTACCCACTTTACTCTATCAAGACTCACGAACATAAAACCCATTTACTGTTCACATGAGCAAATTGATCATCTTCTTCAAGGAAACAGTCTCTTGTGTAAGTATAATCTTCACTACATTGTTATTTACATTCCTTGATTCCTAGGATTATAATTTTCATCTTTAGAAGTTGAGCTCAAATGGGTTTGTCACAATTTGTTACCACATTGTTTTCTAAGATAATCTAAATCAAAGAATTAATATTGTTAATACAAATTAAACTCATTCATTGAATTCAATGAAGATCTTTTGAGCAAAATTGTGATCAATCCCATTAGGTTACTATTCACACAATTGACACCACATTGTGGTTTTGATGTATAGGAACAATCATGCCTAGCAACCACCAACAAGATTACCATGACACCGCTCACTACATTCCAATGTATCATCGTAAGGAAGGCCTAAGCCCGGAGGATAGAAATGCCTTCAAGATGTTAGAAAAGAGGCTCTTCCACGAAGGCCGAGTGGTTGAACCATCATTCCTCAACAACACCAACATTCGACAAGTCTTTGGAGGAATTAACTTTGATTGTCTCTTGGACATTAATGAGCAAATTTGTCCGCTGTTTGTGCTTGAGTTTTACAAGACAATGAGAATCGTTCGGAATGAAGACGGGACCATTTCAATAGCCTTCATCATCAATGAGCACGAGTACACCCTCACTCTTGTAGAATTTGGAAGGATACTCCGTGTCCCATATCAAAGAGTGTGTATGTACTCTAACGAATGGTCGTTGGCGGAGCTACATGACATGGTAGATCATCATGAAGTATACTTCACAGCCATCCCGAAAGCAACCACGGTAAGGAATACCGTCTTTATGGAAAGAGCATCTCCATCAAGAGTCACGAGAAACTCCAAGGTGATCTATAGGGATCCATTTCAAATTGAGCTTTCAGAAATGTTCCCATTGTACAAGAAATGAAAACTCGTGGTAAGGGAGAACATGCTTTGCTTGGAAGATGATGTGCTATTTCATCATTCTTTTAATATTTATAAAACTTAGATAACTTAGGATAGACACATACAAACGGGCAGAGTGCCGATCAGATGTAGTAAAGCCGTAGGAAAATCAATGTATCGTCCCAAGAGAGTTGTGACCTTGAAAGAACTAAGATGATTAGAAATGACATTGATAATATTATGGTATGACAAGGTTATTATAATCCATCGATATGTTATTATTCTACTTACACAGACACCAGAAATTTAGGGTAAAGAGATAGATAAACGAAGCTTAATAAAGAATACAAGTATGGATTGATTCTCGATGCGAAGATTCAATATAGTGGTTAATTATCACCAGACTCCTTTGGTTGATTCGTCATGGCCTATGGTTCTTAGATTCCTCACCAAGATGAGCAGGTCACCCGGGATCATTCGGCAACCTAATAGCAGTCATTAAGCACCAAATCTACTAGATCTAGACGGTGGGAACCCGGCCGTTAGGAACTTAGATTCCCCCTAACCTCTTAAATACCTCCACTTGATAGGTGATCATTTGGTCAGTTCGCACACGAAGAGTGGTTGTACTATGGCCAATTCCTCCCATACTTCGCTATTTATCAGACTGGGGTCAGTTGGTCATATCTCCCAGCCCTTTAGATACTACCAAGCTTATAATACTACCAAGGCTAGCGATCTATGAAAAGACTAGCAAATGTCTATAAAGAATTATATAAAATAACAATAATATAAATGAAAACTTTAATTAATGATATGAATTCATAGTATAAGTTCTAGAAAAATATAAAAAGAATCCAAACTCGAATACAAAGGAAATCGTAGACGAGGACTTCGTTATTCAGTGCTCCTAAACCATGCTTCTTCTTCTGTGTTTTGATCTCCCCAAACCCTAGAAGGTTTGGGAAAGGAGAGATATCTAAAACTGGTGAAACCATCGACTATTTATAGGCTTCGAACTAGTTAGGGCGTAACCTTATTAGGTAGTTACGTCGTAACTTCTTTCAATCATTTGTGCTTATCCATGGTTATGGCGTAACCTAAGTTGGGGTTACGTCATAGCTTCTATAATCCAGTGTATTTCTTCATTACGACGTAGCCTAAGCTGAGGGCTACGCCGTGGTCATTGTCAATTTGGTGCATATCAGTTGTTACGGCGTAACCTGAGTTGAGGGTTACGCCGTAGCCTTCGTAATCTTTAATTGCGTCGTAACTTCATCACTTGGTTACGTTGTAGTTAAGAGACAATCGTATCAATAGGGCTTGAAAACGTCCAATTGCAGCTTCCTTACCTCAATTGGGTCCTGAAATGAAATAATAAGGAATAAGGATGTTTTCACTAGTATTTTACTCAAAAATTGATGATATAGGGGGAAATTAATGCTTAGAAACTCAGGACTATTTGATGTTATTAAATATCCCCCCACTTAAACTCTGCTTGCCCTCAAGTAGACCAATTTAGACTGCAAAAGATACATCCAATGATGAATGCGTAAATTTAATTTCCATGCTAGAATATTAATAAGAGCCGAACACCTCACGAAATTGGAACGAAAACACTCTCACTCTCATCCTATTCTAAGTGTTAATTTCGGGGTGATCACTCAATTGCACGGACATAGTAAGTATTCTATCATAAGCTTGGCTAATACACACAACTCCACCACTAGAGCTAAGGTTAAGACAAATTTTAGAAAGCTATGTAGGGTTGTGTTTCACAGGCTTAGGGGTGGTGTCATTACTAACGTGTCACGACGAAGTGGACAAAATCAAGTGTATATGACCAAATCCATGGCCAAGACATCAAGGATTGCTCGCTGCATCACCTAGACACGCTTCACGACAAAAAGGGTCAGGATAGGCATGGGATATTTTAATGGGTGAAAAAGGAAAAAGAAAACAAATAGTCTTAGCTTAAAAACCGAGTTGCCATAGTCCCACCAATAGTTCAAGGTTCATATGGTCAATATATGTCACCGGAATCCACCATTATTATTCTTGAACTGTTCTTCCACCCTTCGAATGTGAACGAGAAGATTTTTCTCAATGCCAATTTCTTTATATAGTGCTTAAAATTCTTCGCACAAATAATAATAATAATATTTTTTTTGATAACTTGGGGGTCTTTGACGATCTTTAGTGAGATGTAGATGATGAGGTACGCCTCTTGGAACTTTATTTGAACCTCAAACTAGGGCGAACAATGACTTCAAGGTAAAAAGGTAAGACTACACGGTAGGCTAAGGTGTAAGGATATAACAAAAATAAGGGTTAGAAAATGAAAGGATGGGCTCAAAAGGGTGTAACTAGGGGTATCTTGCACTAAAGGTGAGTGCTACAAAAAGGGTTAACACGGAGGTCGAAAAGCCAATGTTACTAATCGATAAACGCACACAAGTGAACACATATGGGCTATTTGGGTTTAATCCTAAAACATTTACTTTTTTCAAATCGTCTTTTCCAAATGCACCAAGCTAACTTGATACACTACTCGTTTATGGTCTCGAAGTGATGTAAAAGCCAAGTTCTAAAGTTTACAATACTATCGGCACACTCAATTTATGGTAGATTTGGGTAAAATGGGGGAAACGAAAAGGCTAAATCTCACCAATGGCAATAACGGTTATAGTGTGCTCGGCTTTATGTGATTCTAGATTGGTTAAAAATATGACAAAAATTTTTCAAATAAGCTTAAAATTTTGAAACCAACTAGAAAATTAGGGCAAGTAAGCTAAGTAATCATACACTTCATTTCTATTCCTATCCCCCCACTTGAAGTGTACAAAGTCCCATTTTTACGAAAAAAAAAAGGAATAAATAAAATAGAAATGAAAAATAATCAAGAAAGAAATAAACTCCCCTCTCGAATGCTTGCCCAAGATATCTCACTAAAGGTTGAAGGTAGGTCATGGGGTGGCTAATGCGAATCGTATCTGGGGACTAGCCTTAACTATTTGTGTTGCTTCAAAATTTCCTACTGCAGAAGTGGTTACGGCGTAACTGATCCTAAGGTTACGCCGTAACTGCATCACAGAACCAAAACCTGCACAGCATAGATGGAAAATTTTGTACCCGACGGGTACAATTGATGATAGAACAACAAATATCCAAATAGTTAAGTTATTACAGACATAAGTATCAAATTGTTTCAAATTGTTTCATCAAATAGGGAAATCAATCATCCCTAGGAAGATCATGATCCATGGAGTGGAATTGGGTGGGATCATATGTGGTACTCGTGGTGCTTCCAGGAGTGGTGTCGGGCTGCATAAATGCCACTCCTCATTGGATGTCGATATCGGGGATGTCGGGCAGGTACACATACTCCGGCCCTTGCCACCTCGGGTGGCTCAAGTGCATGCTTTGAAGCATCTGGCTAGTTCGATCCGCACTCCAATGAAAGAAATCCTGTTGGAGCTGCTGCACCTGATCCATGGTACCTGCAAAACCTTCAAACTGGTTACTCAGACCATAAAGACCCATTTCGAGGCTTTCAATCTCCTCGTTGAAATGGGTTGATATTCCCTCGATCCTCTCATCAATGATCTGTAACCTTTCCCCTATATTCACATGTCCCCTTCTTCGACCCCTGGGCACCTGCTCCTCGACCTCCTCTTCAGCTTCACCACCAGCACCACTAGTTTCCCCGACTTCTCTCCTCGGGGCAGTCCTAGCCAACTCAATCACTCCATATATGTCCTGGGTGAAAATCTCGAACTCGACTAGTTTAGGCAGTCCTATCAAGCTAGTCTCCCTACCTCGGGTCACCCGAGCCAAAGCTGCATCGGTCATAAGATCAAAACTCCTAGCCAACCTCCCAATGAAATGAGCCCCCTGCAAAGGACTCCTAGATGAAAACCTCTTAGCACCAACACCCATAAACCTAGCCAAATAGAAGGGAACATCGATGTGGTTCCCCCCTTCCATGCCCTGCATTGGGTAAAGATCATCCATAGTCATCTTTTCTTTGGCGGAGTGTCTTGCTCGAATAGAGCAAGCAAGTAGGCGGTGCACCAGTCGACGAATGGGGCTCCTCACCATTACGTAGGATGGTGGGCTCTTTGAATCATAACCATCCATGACAGCAATCTGGTTGAAATAATCAGCAAGGTCTTGAGTCTCATCCCTTCTTCTCCAACAAGTGTGATAGAACCAACGAAAAGCTTCAGATTCCATTTCCTTCTCAGTGTACAAACCCATCCTCACATTAAACTGCCTAAGAGTCAAAGTTCTTCTTACGCCTCCAAGTTGTAAAAACATTGACTCCTCGTCATCATCCACAATATCAGTATGAAATTCCACACTAGCAAGGAATTCATGGACGTACTCCTAAATGACTGGTTTCGTAATCCTGAATAGCCTCAACCATGCATTGCACGTGAACTCCCCTGCATTACACGTGAACTTAATTTTGCAAAACTTCCTCAACTTCCTACCAGCATTCCCGTTTGCCAAACTACCAAATGCATCAAAATCAAGTGCTTCAGGTTGACTGATATCCTTCCTCTTTAATTTCTCATACTCTTCCACGCACAACTGCCTAATACCAGCATCTGGGTGAGCCATAAACCTAAACCAATTAGCAGGATTGTTTGCACCTGAAAATAAGACAAATAACAGTAAGTGCAGACCTTACTGATGTCAAGCTACGGCGTAACCATTACAAGAGTTACGCCGTAATTAGGTAATTTTAGAGGTTACGGCGTAACTAAATCAAACTGCTACGCCGTAATTACAGATTTTAATGGTTACGACGTAACTTAACCCCCAGTTACGCCGTAACTTCCCCAGAAACTCAGCACCTCAGATGGTCTAATTAAGCAATAGATTACACCGGAACCATCAATTTTTTCAAGTGGTAAAAAGTTTAGATAAATTTTGTAACCTATTAGTGCTGAGGGACCGCGTCTAACCCACTAGGTTTGTGTTTGACCCAAAACCCTATTTAAATAAAGTCAAAACACCCAAATCGACCCATAGTGATAGGACACGAATCAAAATAACATGGGGAAATCATCATAATTATCAATTAATCAAACCAATAGCAATAATTTACTCAAATCGGCAAGATCCCTAAAATATTAAAATATAAACCTTAATTGAAATAATAGACATAAACAAATCAAAAAGAGTAGTGATAGATCTTACCAGCCATGGAGAATGATTGGATGAAGAGATCTTGATGAAAATTTTTTTGGAGAAAAATTTACTGTTTGGGTAGGCGGTGAAAGTGTATGTGTAAAACCTAGTTTTTATTCCGTATAAGGTTTTATACCGCCAGGAAGTTACGGCGTAATTCGATTAATAGTTACGCCGTAACTAATATTTTCAGAATATTAAATGGTTGTGAAAGGGTTACGTCGTAATTCTATAAAAAGAGCTACGTCATAACAATTTAGTCAAAAGATTTTATAATAATTTTAATAAATTACAATATGGTTACGTCGTAACCCATGAAAGGAGTTACGCCGTAAAAAATAGCGTCAGAGGATAAATGTTGTATAATTTCAATAGGAGAGATTGAGAAACATACCTAATGGAAGTGCTCAAATCTCTTAATGAGGTGAATATGAAATACCTTTGATCTTTCATTAATTGCTCCCCGGCAGCGGCGCCAAAAATCTGATATGTTATTTCATCATGCTTTTAATATTTATAAAACTTAGATAACTTAGGATAGACACATACTAACAGACAGAGTACCCGATCAGATGTAGTAAAGCCTTAGGTAAATCCGAGTATCGTCCCAAGAGAGATGTGACCTTGAAAGAACTAAGATGATTAGAAATGACATTGATAATATTATGGTATGATAAGGTTATTATAATCCATCGATATGCTATTATTCTACTTACACAGACACCAGAAATTTAGGGTAAAGAGATAGATAAACGAATCTTAATAAAGAATACAAGTATGGATTGATTCTCGATGCGAAGATTCAATATAGTGGTTAATTATCACCAGACTCTTTTGGTCGATTCGTCATGGCCTATGGTTCTTAGATTCCTCACCAAGATGAGCAGGTCACCCGGGATCATTCGGCAACCTAATAGCAGTCATTAAGCACCAAATCTACTAGATCTAGACGGTGGGAACCCGGCCGTTAGGAACTTAGATTCCCTCTAACCTCTTAAATACCTCCACTTGATAGGTGATCATTTGGTCAGTTCGCACACGAAGAGTGGTTGTACTATGGCCAATTCCTCCCATACTTCGCTATCTATCAGACTGGGGTCAGTTGGTCATATCTCCCAGCCCTTTAGATACTACCAAGCTTATAATACTACCAAGGCTAGCAATCTATGAAAAGACTAGCAAATGTCTATAAAGAATTATAGAGAATAACAATAACATAAATGCAAACTTTAATTAATGATATGAATTCATAGTATAAGTTCTAGAAAAATATAAAAAGAATCCAAACTCGAATACAAAGGAAATCGTAGACGAGGACTTCGTTATTCAGTGCTCCTAAACCATGCTTCTTCTTCTGTGTTTTGATCTCCCCAAACCCTAGAAGGTTTGGGAAAGGAGAGATATCTAAAACTGGTGAAACCATCGACTATTTATAGGCTTCGAACTAGTTACGGCGTAACCTTATTAGGTAGTTACATCGTAACTTCTTTCAATCATTTGTGCTTATCCATGGTTATGGCGTAACCTAAGCTGGGGTTACGCCGTAGCTTCTGTAATCCAGTGTATTTCTTCATTACGACGTAGCCTAAGCTGAGGGCTACGCCGTGGTCATTGTCAATTTCGTGCATATCAGTTGTTACGGCATAACCTGAGCTGAGGGTTACGCCGTAGCCTTCGTAATCTTTAGTTGCGTCGTAACTTCATCACTTAGTTACGCCGTAGTTAAGAGACAATCGTATCAATAGGGCTTGAAAACGACCAATTGCAGCTTCCTTACCTCAAATGGGTCCTGAAATGAAATAATAAGGAATAAGGATGTTTTCACTAGTATTTTACTTAAAATGTGATGATATAGGGGGAAATTAATGCTTAGAAACTCAGGACTATTTGATGTTATCAGGAGGGAACAAAGATCATCCCAATGCTTGCTTGAGCTTCATGATTTATTGCCTTGTAACCGGTACTCACTTCAACCTCGCCTACTACGTGGTAAAAAGAATGGCGAGTGTGAAAAGCATGGACAAGATGGTACTCCCTTATGCAATGCTCCTGACCCGTCTAGAAACTTCATCTTTGCTCTAGAACCTTCTCCTTATTCCTATGACCATAGTTTTTGCAACAAGGTCATGGTGCCTCTATCTGATGGAAATACTACAAGGATCATGGTGGATGGCAAGAGACCTCACCCACCAAAGGACTCATCGGATGAAAGAGAAAGATAAAGAGAAGGAGAAGGAAGTAGCAACCCCCTTGGCAACACCGATCTCGATCCTTTAGCATACATCAACCAACTACCGGATATCCCAAGCCCTTCACAAGAGTGGCAACAAACTAAGGGCATATTTAAATGTTTTGCTTACTTCTTAATGAAGAAAAAGAAGTAGAGATGGTGGGGTGAAGAGTGAAGGGGATAGAGATGGAGATGAAGACGGAGTTGAAGTGGAAGGATGAGTGGATGGAAGGTAAGGTCATAGACCTTAATTTGTGAAACAATTTCTGAAACAATGGTCTGTAAACATCTAAACAATATTTATGTAGATTAGGATGTAACTTGTAGGAGTTGCCATGATTTGGACTTAGACACTTTAACTTAGGAGCTAGGAAAATGAGATTTTACGACAACTTGATCTCATTCAAGTAGTCGTTGTCACTCATTTATGATTACATTTTAGTCATCCCCACTTGCTATGCGTTATATTTGTTGTTTGCTGAATGTAGAAATGATTAGGATAAGCATTTTCCAAGAGTGCAAAAACTGCACAATTGCTAAGAAGCTACTGTCAGCAGTAGCCGGATCCCTGGGCTATAACTAGCCAGATCCCTCAGATGAGGGAACCGTGGGATCCGGGCAAACAAATATCAGATACAGACCCTTTTACATCAAACCAGTCCCCTAGATCACATCATACTAGCTAAACATTATTCTTTAAGACTACTTAAGTCTTCTCACCCATAGCTAACTTAGGATCAAATTCAAAGTGCTTTTGATTTATCAATTCACCAAAACTCACCATATTTCCGCTCCAATGCTCACACATTGTTCCTAATATCTCAAAACACTTAGCTTGATATTTCTCTCAATTTTAGCAAATTGATTTTAGTCATCCTTACCTTAAAATAGGCTTAAAACTAGTTTTTCATTTCCTTTTATTTTTTAGGAATTTTTCAAATTTCTCTTAAGTCATCATCTAATCACTAGGATCAATTGCCATCATTTTTCATTCTCAAATCAATAAGTATCATCCTTAAACACTTAGTTACACTCTCAAAAAGTCCACTTCCCTACCCAATACCATCATTAAGTATCCTCACTCCTTATGGTTGGACTTTTAAGTCACCTATCACTTAAGACATATAAGGAAAGTCAAACCCTCAAGATTTATAGGTACTAGACCTTACAAGAGCATAATCACTTCACCACTTTTCTGTCTGACAGACGGATCCCTGGTTTATAACCAGACGGATCCCTAGTGAGAGGGAACCGTGGGATCCGTGTCTACAGAAAGCTTATAATCAACTTTTCTTTTAAAATTCAAACCCTCTTTGGTAATCTAAACACTTTTGCTTACCATTTAATGATTCCCTAGAGCTGAAAAACACCATAGTTGACCTTGATGCATGCCAAATTTTCTTAGTGGTCATGCATTTAATTCATTAACTCATATTCATCCTTTATAAACCAAGCCCTATTGAGAGCTTAAGTCACCACTCTTACCAAAATCCTAAAAATCAGTAGTTAAAGACTTCTATTACATCCCCTCACCTTCACTATGACTAAAGCATCTAGCAAGAACTCTTCAACCAAAGTTTCATCCAAAAGGAATACTCATATGGTCCATGAGATATCATCCACCGAGTCATCACCCGTAAGAAGTCCAAATGCTAGAATCCCACCTCAACAATCTCAATCAACAATAGCCAAAAGAACCGCGAGAATTAGTATTAGACCTTTCGAGTTAGAAAAGGCTTCATCAAGCTCTAAACCAAACACACCTAGTTCTAGTAAAACACCTAAGCCTTCATTTCTAGAACCTAGACTACATTCCTTTACCGAACCTCTTTCCCATCCAAATCTCTACTCATTAGAGCATTCACCACCAAGGACTTCCCACTCACCAACCTTCTCATTAAATAGGGAACCACCTACATCTAGTCTACCTTTGGAGACAAGGAATCACCAAAGATCCAACCATATAGAGGATTTCCATTACCACCACCAACTCATGCATCATCACCTTCATTCTAAGTAGAACCTCATCCTACATTGCTCAATGTACCTCCACCGTCATTTGTGGAGCCTCCTTAAAACAACCTGTTAGCCTTAATAGTTTTTATTAGAAGTGATGGTCATTCACATTTAGGAACTTTGTATCGTGTGTTAGATATCGTATTAGAATAGTCAACGGGCTCGTGGATTGGAGTAAGCTAAATGGCTAGAAGTTATGTTAAGCTAGCCTTGTGATAACGCTACACGCGTCGTTCGGGGTCAAAGGAACTTCCTTTTCGTCGAGCAAGTTTTTCAACACCCTAGGCAGTGAACCTAATCGTTGTAGTGTAGTATTAGGGTAAGCAACGGGTATTGATATCGTTCTCTAGGGGAATAGTGTCGTTAGGCTGAAGTGTACGTCGATTTAAGTCTAAAGGTGAGGGATGATTATTTTTGTATTTTTATATTTTATGAATCTTGGTTTTGGAGGGGAGGGTGGAATTAGTTGCTAGTCAACTATCCCAAAAGATACTAACTAAATTATGGGTCTACCAGGAACGTGAAGCGTATCTACTTATGATGTATTACTCCTTGCTAGCTATCCAATTCTACCTACTGAGTTGTCACGTCCTATTGATGGTTGAATTGTCACGTCCTTATTCTTAACGCGTTGTGTTTTCTAAGGTCGTAAGGTGTGCATTCCCTAACTCTTTGAAGTCACCTTTAAGTGTAGTAAACGAAATCCACTAAGTCATTCATAAACTAACTTTGAGGTTATCTTTGGGTTTAGTAAACGAAATCCACTAAGTCATTCATAAACTATCAAAGATTTGTCAAGTATTAAACACAACGATAGCCTAGTCGTACTCCTAAGCCAATTACAATTAAGATAAGAGACAACCAATCAAACAAGAGACAGTAGGATGCAAGAATTATAAACTAAACCAATTAGACTCATTGAAATTGTCACACCCTAATGATGAAGATAGACATAAGCATCACTAAGAAATCAATAAGATCTAATTAATTATATACAAGTTTCATACAATCATAAGCAAACACTAGGTGAATTAGCCAAGCATAATTAATGAAGAGCAAGCAACAATTATGATAATTGAAGACATACCATAGGATTAGATTAACAAACAAACTATTACACGATGTTTATAGAGTGTTTGAAACCCTTTAAGTTGCTGGAAAAACACCTACCTAAACCCTGGAATCGGACTTAGGGTTTAGGGCTTACAAAAAGTGAAGTTATAATGTTATAATTATAGGCAGATTTTCTGTCGGCAAAGAGTGACGGCGTCACACTTATAGAGTGACGGCGTCACGACCATTTTTCACCAAATTGTAGATTTTCTCGTTCCGGTCGCGTGGGCTTTTGAACCACCTAAATCCGAGTTCGTATGCAAAAGTTATGGCCAAAACAATATCAACTACTTCGCGCGCATGCTGTGATAGTCTTGATCAGCTTGTGACGGCGTCACCTTGTGGTTGTGACGCCGTCGGCTTTCTGACGCCGTCAAGTGTAAAAAAGCAATTTGGCTACTGAGCCGTCACAAAAGTTCTTCGACGGCGTCGCAAATAACACCTGACGCCGTCCCCTTGTATTTCAGCAGCTTGAGTGTCTCGATTCTTGACTTTGGCCATTTTCTTCGTATATTCGCGCCTTTTTGTCCAAATAAGTGCCATTCTAACATTTTGCCTTCAAGAGACCTAAAAAGTGAAAAGAAACGATATTAAGCAATAACAGATACAAAAGTGATCAAATAAGGGCTTAAACGACCCCTCAAAAGGGTACCTTTTAAAACCTTATCACCTTGTATAAGTTGTCATCCAATCCATGTCCAACCCATATCCACGAAGCCCATGGAAAGCCCATTAGGGCGTTTATGTCTTGTACTATATATACCTCTCAAAGTCTCATTTGAGGGGTGTGCTTGAGTGTGTGTGTGTGTGTTTTCTTTGGAATATACAACATATTGTTTTCATCTTTTCTCTCTACATACACGACTCTCATATATTCAAGTCACCATCTTTCCATCTTTGTTTCTTTACTTCTATGCATAGTTTGTGTTTGTGTTTAACGTGTTCTACGCGTAAAGTGGTAAACGTGATATTCGTGTGATAAGGTTGATATATTTAAGGTCCTACAATTGGTATCAATCGCCTAACAATGGTTTAGGAGTGTTTGTGTTCGTTTTTTGGTTAAAGCTTTTCAAAAAGGTTGCGTTTTTAACATAGAACGAGACCTCTTTGTCATAAAGTTTTGATTTTTACGTGATATTAAGCTTAAAGTTGTAGACTTTATTGATCTTTAAGTGTTTTGGAAGAAGTTTGTGCAAAAGAAATCGATTGGAAACGTGTTTTTGGGTGAAAAATTCATGTTTTTGCAAAACTGGGCTGTTTTTATACGTAGGCATCTTTTGGTCAAAACCCTCTTTTTACGCGTAAGAAAGTCAAAACCCTAGTTTTTTACGCATAACTTTTTGGTGAACCATCTTCGTGCAACAACGGTTACTCAGTGCTTCCCTCACTTGGATAAGTTTGTGGAACACTTCGACTTGTGGATATCTTTTACACTGTGATAGTGTAAAGGATTTTTGGTTTTAAACCTAAGTTTACGCATAAGCATAAACGCTTACGAGTAAGCACTCTACGCATAAGTTATCACTTACGCGTAAGGTTTTTATGACTAAGTATTTTTGTTTACGCATAAGCTTACGCTTAAGCCTAAAGGTTACGCGTAAGATACTGTTTACGCATAAGGAATCCTACGCCTAAGCTTTCTACGCATAAGAATCCTACGCATAAGCAATCCTACGCATAAGCACCAATTTCTACGCATAAGCACAAGTTTACGAGTAAGATTTTGAGCAAAACTTCAAACGGCTATAACTTTTGAACCGTAACTCCGTCTTCAGCGATCTACCCATCAAAACGACCGTGAGAACGAGGAGAATAGACCGCCGAATTAACTAAAGTTTATTCGAAAGTTTATTCGGGCCAACCTTCAAGTCCTAAAAACACTTCGAAAAGAAGTTATTGAGGTTTTTAAGTTTTTAGACCAAATTTTCACTACAACAACCAAGCTTAATCTTCATCAAACACCACTCCTTTATCGTTGAATCGATCCTACATCAACTTTATCATAACATACCTTCATCAATGGCAACTCAACAAGACATTCATGTAGCCGGTGCCAAAAACCGTCCTCCTATGTTGGAAAAAGGTGGATATCTTCAATGGACAAGTCGTATGTTTCGTTACATTAAGACCAAACCTAGTGGAAAATTGATGATTCAATCCATTACGAATGGACCCTTCATACCTCGACAAGTCCAAGACCCTAGAAATGCTGATGCAACACCTCCCGTCCCACCATATTTTCGTGTTCAAAAGGAATCAGAATACACTGAAGAGGATCAGAAACAAGTCGAAGCAGATGACATGGCAATTCATATTGTCCAACTGGGTTTACCAAGAGACATCTTTGCTGCTGTAGACAGTTGTGAAACTACTTTCGATATGTGGGAACGTGTTAGACGGCTTTGTCATGGAACATAAATTGGTCAACAAGATACGGAGAACAAGCTGCTAACTGCATGGGAGAAGTTTACATCTACTCCAGGAGAATCCATTGAATCCTACTATGGAAGGTTCTGCACTTTAATGAATGAGCTGATCAGAAACAAGTTGACACCCAGAACTATCGTGAGCAACATCAAGTTCCTAAACAATCTACCAGAAGAATGGGGACGATATGTCACTATTGTCAACCAAACAAAAGACTTACATCAAGTGAACTTTGATCAACTCAACAATTTTCTGAAACAAAACCAAAATGAAGTGAATGAAGTCAGGAAAGAAAGAATGGAAAAGAATCATGATCCATTGGCACTCATTGCAAAGACTCAAACTCCAGTGAATACACAACAACAAGCTTCATCATCTTCCACTAACAACAACTTGCAGCAATACATTCCACAACAACAAGTTGTTATCCCTCAACAACAAACCTATCCACCAGAACAACAACATTACCAGGAACAAGGAATCACTGATCTTGAAATTGAACAAGACAAGCTTTGCTACAGGCATTTGCATTTTTGGGTAAAGCATTCAGAAGTCGCTATTCCACACCAACTAACAACAACCAAAGGATTTCATCAAACACTCGCAACAGGAAAATTGCACAACCGGGTGTGAACATGGGTAATCAAAGACAAATGGTTAGAGTTATTGCGAACCCACAAGGATATGCTACTGGATTTCAGATGGGTAATCAGGCGGTTCCGAATCAGGGTAATCAGATGGGTCAGAATGTTGGGAATAGAGCAGTGGGTAATCAGAATGGGAATGTTGCAGCTCCAGTCGTTGGGAATTATGGAAATGTGAATCAGGGTAATCAGGTTACGTGTTACAACTATCAAGGAGTGGGTCACATGGCAAGGAACTGTCCTACTAAGCCGAAAAAGAAGTATCTTGCGTATCTTCAGAAAGCTATCATGTTGGTACAAAAAGAAAACGCAGGACTTCAATTGAGTGCTGAGGAACATGACTTTATGGCTATTATGGATGATTTGGAAGACCTCGAGGAAATCAATGCAAACTGCATCTTCATGGCAAATCTTCAGGAGACTAAGTACGACACTGATTCTGACGCACCTCCTACCAATCACTGATCCATGCTATAACAATGTCATATTTGATGTGTTTACTCATGAAGAATAGCATTCTGTGACATCAGCACCTACTTATGATACATACCTGGACAATCCGAGTTGTAGCAATACTAACTCTGAGACTCCAGATGTGGATCCTAGTGGAGATTGTGTGGCACAAAATACTGAGACTGATGAGGAAACACGTGCTTATTTTGAATCATTAATCAATAACTGTGGCATTGAAATCGAGAAAGTTAGAACGTTCAATCGCGAAGTTAAGGCCGCGAATGCTAAATTGACCGCTGAGCTTGAGAGTTACAAGGAGAATGCAAAAGCCTTTGAATTTCATAAAAACAAAGAATTAGAATTAGAAATTGGTTATCGAAATTTGGTTTCTAAAGAACAACTATTGCAAATCAAGTATAATACACTTGATGTGAATCTAAACTTGAAAATTAAATCTTTAAACAAGGAAATTTCTGATTTAAATGACCAACTTTCTAAACAAAAAGAAATGTTTTCTGATCTTGAAAAAGAGAAGAAGCAGTTTATTACTGATTTTTCAAAACGAGAACATTCTCTTCTTGATGAAATTCTTGATAAAAATGAAAAAATCCAAACTTTGGAAAATTTGCTTCTTAAAACGGGTCATTCTGCTCAAACAAACGAGATGCTTTCTAATCAAGTAAATCCGCGTTTTCATACTAATCATAGAATGGCACTTGGTAACGACCCTTCTTCGTTCCTCAAGAAAGCTCAGAAACCTCAGAATGTGTTAAACAATGGGAATGTTTTACATGAACCCATTATTGTTCGTGATTCTCTTGAAACGTTATAACTATCTAAGGAGAGTAGAGAAAGAATGAAACAAAAACATCCGGAAATCAAACCAATCGACTATAAAAAATGGAACAAAATTTCTGGAATTACTTTTGTTAATCAAAAAGAAAAGTCAAAGTTTTCCATCACACCAAGTGTTTCAAACAAAGAGTCAACACCTGTTCAAAATCTGTTTCAAAACCAGTTGTTGTCTCAAATTCTCTTTCGAACATTGAACAAATGTCCTCAAACAATCCTTTTAACACAAGTGATGCGAGAAGTATTTTAGAAAATGTGAAAACTAGAATTGCAGATCTTCAAGACACTGTTAAAACTAAAACCAATATTACAACAAACATCTGGTTTAATAGTTTTGATAATGAAAATCAAAAGTATTTTGAAACTCAAATTGCCCCTCAGCTGAATAACATCAACTCAAGGGTAATTCATTTTGAACAAGCGTTTTTGAAAGAAACAGCTGACTTTGTCAAGGACCATAAATCCCTGGTAAAGCAAGCTAATGACTGTGTCAAACACATCAAATTTTTGGAAAATTTAAATGACTCTCTCTTCGAAGATGTTCTGACTACCGATATTATGTCAATTATTTTACAAACATATTCTGTTGAAAATCATGAAAGACTCCAGTCTGAGACCTCCAAAACTGTTTCAAAATATGAAAAAGCACTTGAGAAACTTGAAAAAGAAAATGTATCATATTTTAAACAACTTGATCGAAAAACTGAGGAATGCAAGTATGACAAATTTTCGTATGAGCGTGCCTACAATGACATGAAAGTGAAAAATGATCTTTTGAGGGCTCAGCTGGAAGGTCAAAAAGGAAAGGCAGTGGATACTAAGATTACAAAACCATTGACTGAGGAGAAAGCAAATGTTCCCAAACCGGTTTTAAAACCAAAAATGTCTGTTTCAATGCCTCCTCCAAAAGTCAATGAGAATAATGATTTATCAGAACCAGTCACTCCACCTGCCTTGCCTAAACAAAATGTTGATAAAGGAAAAGCGGTTATCGAGAAACCAAAAGTTTTAGCTCCTGGCCTTTTTAAGATGAGTACCACTAATGCGTCTGCCTCCACATCTAAACCATATGGAACAAACGACATAAGTTTAGATAAGCACTCTAAAGAGACTAGGAAAGCCGAAACCACTTCTCTTGATAAAATTGTGAATCCTAATAAGTGTGCCTTACCTTCTACAGGACTAGGAAGCACCTCTAGGAGCAGCAGACTAAAGCCTAAGAGCAATACAAGGAACAATAGAGTCTCGCTTGCCTCTAAGAGTAGTCGCTTGAATAAAGAGAAGAAAGTAGAAGAACACCCTAGGAATTTACCGCTTTGTAATAAGAAAGACATTTCATCTGAATGTAATGAACGTATGAACTCTGCTAAGTTTAATGAATGTGTTGAATCTCTTTGTTTAACTTGCAAGAAATCTTTAACTAATGTACATGATGATTGTGTTTCTAAGAATGAGATTGTTAAGCCTGTTAAGAAGAATGTTCCAAAAAGAACTTATGCTAAACGTATAGGAAGACTAGTTGCGAGACTTAGGCTTTACACTACTGATAGGGAGCATAATGTTTACTTTAGGGATGACATTTGGAAACCCACGGGTAGAACTTTCACACTCCAGAATGGTAGAATGAGTGATGAACCTGTCTTACCAATAGATAACTTCTATGAGTGTGATCAGGATTTTACCTCTAACCCAAAGGAACCAAAATCAAAACGGTTTCTAAAATCTTCTTCTTCTGTTATTGGCAGGTTATCGAAATATGTCTTTGGATCGTCGACTCGGATTGCTCCAAGCACATGACCGGGAATCTGAAGTGCTGATCAATTTTGTTTGGAAATTCATGGGAACCGTACGTTTCGGAAATGATCATGTAGCAGCTATCATGGGTTATGGAGATCTACCTTTTGGAAATTATTTGATCACTCGGGTTTACTATGTCGAAGGGTTGGGACACAATTTGTTTTCAGTCGGGCAGTTCTGTGATGCAGATTTAGAGGTTGCTTTTAGGAAAAATGCTTGCTTCGTTAGAAACTTGAATGGCACTGATCTCTTAAATGGGAATCGTGATACAAACTTGTATGCTATCGACATTAACCAAATGGCCTCTTCATCACCAATATGTCTTATGACACGAGCATCTGGAACAAAGTCCTGGTTGTGGCACAGACGGTTATCACATCTCAATTTCAACACCATCAACAAACTGGCCAAAGACAACATCGTCAACGGACTTCCAAAGTTCAAATACACCAAGGATCACTTATGTCCATCATGCGAACAAGGAAAAAGCAAAAGAGCATCATATAAACCCAAATCCGTACCTAGTTCGGAAGCAAGGTTGCATATGTTGCACATGGACTTATGTGGCCTAATGAGAGTTGAAAGCATTAATGGGAAAAAGTATATTCTTGTTATCGTCGATGATTATTCAAGTTATCGAAATTTGTGGCCTAATGAGAGTTGAAAGACTTATGTGGCCTAATGAGAGTTGAAAGCATTAATGGGAAAAAGTATATTCTTGTTATCGTCGATGATTATTCTTGTTATCAAAACGGTTTCCACAATATTCTTTTTCTGTTACTGGCAGGTTATCGAAATTTGTCTTTGGATCGTCGACTCGGGTTGCTCCAAGCACATGACCGGGAATCTGAAGCTGCTGATCAATTTCGTCTGGAAATTCATGGGAACCGTACGTTTCGGAAATGATCATGTAGCAGCTATCATGGGTTATGGAGATCTACCTTTTGGAAATTATTTGATCACTCGGGTTTACTATGTCGAAGGGTTGGGACACAATTTGTTTTCAGTCGGGCAGTTCTGTGATGCAGATTTAGAGGTTGCTTTTAGGAAAAATGCTTGCTTCGTTAGAAACTTGGATGGCACTGATCTCTTAACTGGGAATCGTGATACAAACTTGTATGCTATCGACATCAACAAAATGGCCTCTTCATCACCAATATGTCTTATGACACGAGCATCTGGAACACAGTCCTGGTTGTGGCACAGACGCTTATCCCATCTCAATTTTGACACCATCAACAATCTTGCCAAAGACAACATCGTCAATGGACTTCCAAAGTTCAAATACACCAAGGATCACTTATGTCCATCATGCGAACAAGGAAAAAGCAAAAGAGCATCATATAAACCCAAATCCGTACCTAGTTCGGAAGCAAGGTTGCATATGTTGCACATGGACTTATGTGGCCTAATGAGAGTTGAAAGCATTAATGGGAAAAAGTATATTCTTGTTATCGTCGATGATTATTCAAGATATACATGGGTTACGGTTTTTAGATCAAAAGACGAAGCACCAGGCATCATCATCACCTTCCTGAAAAAGTATATTCTTGTTATCGTCGATGATTATTCAAACTCCTGTAAGGGTTGTAAGAACAGACAACGGCACAGAATTTACTAATCAGGAGTTAAGAGCCTATTTTGAAGATGTTAGAATTACTCATCGGACATCAGTTGTTAGAACTCCACAGCAGAATGGGGTAGTTGAAAGAAGAAACCGTACTCTTGTGGAAGCTGCTCGCACAATGCTAATCTATTCTAGTGCACCATTATTTCTATGGGCTGATGCTGTTGCCACTACTTGTTTCACTCAGAACCGATCCCTAATCCATCCAAGATTCAATAAAACCCCATATGAAATAGTAAACAACAAAAAACCTGATATCTCTTACTTTCACGTGTTTGGCGCTTTGTGCTATCCTACTAACGACAGAGAAGATCTAGGGAAACTGAAAGCTAAAGGTGATATTGGAATCTTCATTGGATATTCAAATAGCTCGAGGGCATTCAGGGTGTATAACTGGAGAACTAGGAGGATCATGGAGACGATGAATGTGAACTTTGATGAAATTTCACAAATGGCTTCTGAGAGACTTCTGGACACATCAGCTCAGGACTCGTACATCAAAGAGCTCAATCAACTTTTGATGGCACACCTCATGAACAAGAATGGGAGAATTTCTTCGAGTTAATGTTCGATGAATACTATGGTGGAACTTCGAAAAATGCATCAAACCATCATTCCGCTGCACTCGCTCAAAATCATCCACCACCACCAACAGAAGATGCATCTACAACGGTCGAAACCAATGCACCAACTCCATCCACATCATCTACATCTACTCCAGCAACTCTAATTCTTCAAACAGTTTTACCAGCATTTGATGAGCAAAACCAAAACATATCATTTCAAGAAGAACCTACTCAAAATCAGAACGATGCAACGTTAGATGAAGACTTATTTGAAACCCCGTTTGCTACGGAATCAGGTGAATCATCTTCAAGCTTACGAGAACCATCTAACTCGCACTCGTATAATCTACGGTATCCTTCTACTCTGAAGTGGACAAAAGACCACCCAATTGAACAAGTTATTGGTGAACCTTCAAGGCTAATTCAGACGAGACACCAACTTGCAACCGATTGCGACCTATGCATTTACCTTTGCTCAATTAGCAATATAGAGCCAAAGAACATTCGCGAGGCAATGGCAGAACCCGCATGGATAGAAGCGATGCAGGAGGAACTTCTCCAATACCGTCTACATGACTCTTGGGATATGGTTCCAAGACCAATTGACATTCGCGTCATTGATCTCAAATGGTTATGGAAGAACAAAAGGGATGAAGAGATGACTGTAATTCGCAACAAAGCTCGTCTTGTGGCCAAAGGATACAGACAGGAAGAAGGGATAGACTTTGAAGAGTCATTCGCGCCGGTAGCTAGACTTGAGGCAGTCAGGATTTTCTTAGCCTATGCAGCTCACAAAAACATCACAGTTTATCAGATGGACATTAAGACCGCGTTCTTGAATGGAACTCTGAAAGAAGAAGTGTACGTGAGTCAGCCAGAAGGCTTCATAGACATGGAACATCCAGACTACGTCTACAAACTCAAAAAGGCAATCTATGGTTTAAAGAAAGCTCCGAGAGTGTGGTATGACGAACTGTCCTCTTTCCTTATCCTAAACAATTTCACCAAAGGAACGGTTGATCCTACCTTGTTTACACAAAAATGCAAAAACGACATTTTGATTGTTCAGATTTACGTGGACGACATCATTTTTGGGTCCACTAATCCGAATCTTTCAAAACATTTTGAAAATCTCATGAAAAGCAAATTTGAAATGTCCATGATGGGGGAACTAAAGTTTTTTCTTGGTTTACAAATACATCAGTCCCCACGTGAAATTTTTATTAATCAAGCGAAATATACAACTGAGATTTTGAAAAATCATGGTATGGA
Organism: Chrysanthemum seticuspe; assembly: GCA_019973895.1. Lineage (NCBI taxonomy): Eukaryota > Viridiplantae > Streptophyta > Magnoliopsida > Asterales > Asteraceae > Chrysanthemum > Chrysanthemum seticuspe. Next base: position 204,483,680 of record BPTQ01000002.1, read on the forward strand.
TAATTGTGACTCGGTCGGAACACCAATGGTAATTTCACCAAAAATTGGAGCCGATTTGTTTGGGAAACCTATTGATCCGAAGAAATATCGGAGCATGATTGGTTCTCTCATGTACCTTACTGCTAGTCGACCCGATATTCATTTTGTTGTTTGCTTATTAGCACGGTTTCAGGCAAAGCCTACCAAACTGCACCTCAAAGAGGTTAAAAGGATCTTTCGGTACCTGAAGACGTCCATTCACAAGGGTCTTTGGTATCCGAAGGAATCCGGATTTGATCTAATTGCCTTTTCAGATGCGGACCACGCAGGTGATCAAGTTACAGCAAAAAGTACATCAGGAGGAGCACAATTTTTGGGTGAAAAGTTAGTAAGATGGTCTTCAAAGAAACAAGATTGCACTGCACTTTCAACCGCTGAAGCCGAATATGTGTCTCTATCTGCGTGTTGTGCTCAAGTTCTATGGATGAGAACACAACTCACAGATTATGGCTTTACTTTCGATAAAATACCTATGTATTCTGACTCGAAAAGTGCCATAGCCATCTCATGCAATCCTGTTCATCACTCAAAGACCAAGCATATCAGAGTACGCTATCACTTCATAAAAGAACATGTGGAAGAAGGTACTGTTGAATTATTTTTCGTAAAGACAGATTACCAGCTCGCCGATATATTTACTAAAGCCCTTCCAAAAGAAAGGTTTGACGATTTAGTTCGACGAATTGGAATGCGAAGCCTAACCCCTGAGGAGTTAGAACGTCTTCTCGAATCTTCTTGAAAATGATTTTCCAAAATGCTTCGCTGTAAATATTTTTGAAAAACAAAATACAAAATTTGAAAAACCAACAAAAGCAAAATATAAAAATATAAAACTTTCAAAAATACAAAAACAATATAAAATCAATAATCCAAAAATATTCTTCTCACGACATGTCTCTTGTATAATCGATATTCTGTACGTCTCTAGAAATGTCATTCAACAATGATACGGCATGTACAGATGCTTGAGCGAGAGTTCTTTATATGTTTTCCAAAACATGTCGTTTCTCAAAATTTCTTCAAAAATGGCTTTCGTATACTTCAGTACGAAACCCGGACAAAAATGATGACTTTTGATTATTTCAAATCAAAACTCGTGTTTTTAAAGAAAAATCAAGTGTACGCTTCAGTGCACTACATTTAAAACTGGTGAGAAATCATCATCATCTTGAGCACCTTTTTCAAGATTGTTCAAAAAGATTTTCAAAATCTTTCAAAATATTTTGTGCTCAAGATAACTCCCTCTAAAACCCTTTAATTGTTTATGCTTTATTAAAGGGGGAGTATAAAACAAAAATGTTCCAAATTCATGCTTAAATCAAATCCGTTTGTCTCCCCAAAAGATTCTAAAATGTTGTTTAATCCGTTGATATCAAAAATATCACGTATAAGCTATTTTTGAGGGGGAGGAGATGTGATTAAAATGTGATCAAAAAGTTTAATGATTGTTGTTTGATTCTCAAAAGAGCTCGACTCGGTCGTAACCATTGAATTGACGAGGAATCATGTACCATCTCGAGAAACTTTCTATGGACTTGACCAGGACGGGTAATAATTTCAAGCTAGTTCTTTAGTGATGTAAACGCGTCTCGAATCGGTCTAGTTCATTTAAAGTCGATCAATTCAAAAAGTGCGAACTCTACCCTCTATGTGCAGATTTCTGTCAAAACATATAAGCACATGTGAAGGGGGAGTATTTCTGAAAATATAAAACTCTCGGAGTGTTTCAAACATGTTTTTCAATCATAAACACTTTGAGAGATTTTCAAGAAAAATGGTTTTATGGCAACAATAGGACAGTCATGGAGTTATAAGGTGACTAAGGATAGGTAAATCCGTCCTATGATCCGCTAGAGCCGGAGGGATCTACCCAAGGACATCACAAGTAGTTAGTATTAGAAGTCCTTAGGAATGATTGAAAAAAGGAGTAATGTGAGAAAGGAGAAAGAAGGGGTTGAAGAATTAAAAAGAAATGTAATGAAAAAGGGCGAAAAGAAATAGCCCTCCATAATCAACCTTAGGGCAGAAACCGGGTTCAATACATATGCTACTGGTTGTCACTTAGATGACGCCGGTATTGAAGACTAAGACGTCATGGACCCAGTGACGCATTGCACTAAACCTTCTAGCCACTCAATTCCTCTTAAAAGGATTTGTTTCATTCTCACTGGGAACCCTACATAATCTATCGACTTTCTCTTAGAGATAGTTGGTATTGAAGAAGGAGACCCTCTCCCTAGTCTGCGCTTAGGAAAACCAAAATGCACTAATTGAGTCTAGAGCCACGAGATTCATCAAAAGATCTCATAGGAACACTTGACATGACATCGCTTGTTGTTCATCAATAAGGACACAAGTGATATATTCTAGAGTCCTACGCAGATCTTAGCAATCTGCCAGAACATTTATGAGAAGTTTCACATCTGTGATCTTCAATGATTGAATGGAAACTCTTGCCAGGGTCAACATCAAGCAGCCCTGACAGCAGGTCACTTCGGTAACTCCCCGTGGATAACGCTTAGTGTGTCTCAAACGGTCTACAGTCGTGGAGTGATGCTTCGGTGTACTTCAGCGACTCATCTGAATTGTAGATGTACTTCGGTATATCGTGTTATCTCACTTGTGGGACTCCAGTTCAGGAATGGCCCTTGTAAGAATTAGAGATGTGTTTTCACACTATGCTGTTAACACCCTCGAAATTCAAACTTGTAAGTGCCGGAATCCGCTTATTACTAACCTGTTTTTATGTTTTCTTCTTATGGAAGCTCCGGAGCGGATTGATCGTGCAGATTCTCCACATGCTCATACCAACAACACATGAAAGTTCTCATCAAAATCAAAGGCAACACAAAGTCAAAGATGATTCTTCATCAATGTCAAAGAATCTACAAAGTATAAAGACTCGAAAACTACATCATTGGTAACCAAAAGACAAAGAGAAGTGTGAGCATGGTGGAGAAAGGCGTTGAGACACCTAACCAACGAAGTTGACAATGGCAGACAACCACATTAACTGATCACAAAGCATGAAGGAACAAAGAATTAAAACTATTCTATATCTACACGCAAAGTTGAAGCTCAAGAAAAGTAAAGACCTAATCAAGTGGAGCATCTTTTGAATGACCACCCCTTAGGGGGAAATTGTTAGCCTTAATAGTTTTTATTATAAGTGATGGTCATTCACATTTAGGAACTTTGTATCGTATGTTAGATATCGTATTAGAATAGTCAACGGGCTCGTGGATTGGACTAAGCTAAATGGCTAGAAGTTATGTTAAGCTAGCCTTGTATAAGTTGTCATCCAATCCATGTCCAACCCATATCCACGAATCCCATGGAAAGCCCATTAGGGCGTTTATGTCTTGTATTATATATATACCCCTCAAAGTCTCATTTGAGGGGTGTGCTTGAGTGTGTGTGTGTGTGTGTGTTTTCTTTGGAATATACAACATATTCCAAAGAAAACACACACACACACACTCAAGCACACCCCTCAAATAAGACTTTGAGGGGTATATATAGTACAAGACATAAACGCCCTAATGGGCTTTCCATGGGCTTCGTGGATATGGGTTGGACATGGATTGGATGACAACTTATACAAGGCTAGCTTAACATAACTTCTAGCCATTTAGCTTAGTCCAATCCACGAGCCCGTTGACTATTCTAATACGATATCTAACATACGATACAAAGTTCCTAAATGTGAATGACCATCACTTCTAATAAAAACTATTAAGGCTAACACAACCAATCTCCTCCGGTTCCTAGTCATGAAAATAATTTCTCTAATTGTCAAATCACCCAAGGACTTGTTCAAGAAGTACGAAATGAGTTGCATTTCATGTTTAATCATCTTCTTGAACGATTGGACCAAATCAACAAGTCTACTCATCCTTAGATTCAAGCACATTGATGCTTGTTATGATTTTCGTCACTTATTAGAATTAGTAGAAAATGTATTACATGTTTAAATCATTCTCTTAGTTTTAGAGATTTGTAGATCATTTCTCGTATTTTTATTGAATGAAATTACATGTTTTATGCCATATTGTCTTAAGTATATGTTTGATGCCTTAATACATATCTCATTTTGATGTTGACATCATTTGTTCACATCACCATTGTTGTCTTAAACTTTCAGACAGACGGATCCCTCAGTTTTGCCTAGACGGATCCCTCCAAAGAGGGAACCGTGGGATCCGTGCAACAAAAAACTTGTTTACTACTAACTTGAGTCTTATTTGCATGAAATTATGCATCATATACTTGTTTTCTAACCTTTGTTTTGTAGATTTTCAATATACACATGAAGACTTTGACACCATAAGCTAGGGGAGTTTCGTGTCAAAGCGATACATTGCAAAATCATTTGCAATATAATTCACATTAGGATTACATTACATGACGTTCTCCTTGCAAAGTTGCAATCATCAAGGGGGAGCATATTTGTCACAAAGACGAAACCATTTGCAAACATAGTTTCAATGCACTAGTTTAGTATTTCTTCTTACTTGACGCCCTCACAAAGGGATGGACTCGTCAAGGGGGAGCTAAGTCGAGAATACTTCTCCTCACTTACTCTCTATTTTTCATATTTTTTTCTTCTTTCACATGTTTTTCTTAAAACAAGGTGTTAGTTTCTTTTTGACAAAAAGGGGAGAAGAGAGTAAAAACTCCAATTCAAACTTTTACGAATTTTAGTTTTTTCTTAAAATAATCTTATGTTTTGTCATCAACAAAAAGGGGAAGATTGTTAATACAAATAAGTCGTAAAAACTTTTATTTATATTTTACGATCTTCTAATGTTTTGTCGATAACAAACGTAAAATCATATTAACGAAACAAATAAATTACGTAAATGGTTTGAGCCAATAGTTTACTAACACACTTACGTTTTCACATAAAACAATAAACAAGTAATAGTGTTTACATATTGGGTAGATATATACATATGTACATATGTACAACAACTAGTGTTTACATATTGGGTAGATATATACATACTTAGTATGTATTATAATGGGTAATATAATGGGTAGAAGTTTAAGTATTTGACCAATTGACTAAATACATTGAATGTAGTTGGGTAAAACCAAAAGTCCATAACCCATACCCATAACCCATTGCATGACGTCATGCATAAGTCATAATGGGCATTACCCATGACCCATGGAGCTAACCCATAACCCATGGACTATATGCATTGTATCTTCTAGATACATTGTATCTACTTGGATACCCATGGTCCAAAATCTAGGACCCATGACCCATAACCCATGACCCATGACCCAAAACCTATGGGTAAAGAGGAGCAGCTCACGGATCCCTCTAAATACACTAGACGGATCCCTCCAACAAGGGATCCGTGGGATCCGTGGAACATTAGCATGTTTTCTTCTATAAATAGTGAGCCATTTCTTCATTGTAGGTTGCCACTCCTACACATACTTTCACCTAGTATTTTAAACTCTCTAACCTCAGATCCAAAGGATCTTTCTATGTAGTTTGTGTTTGTTTTTGTGTGATTCTCTAGGTTTCTCTTAAAGGCGATCACCACCTCTTGAAGTGGAGCAAGCTCAAGTCCATGATTTGCCATGCTTCGTCATCATCAAGACTACTGAGGTTCTCTTGTTGATAGTTCTTTCTTCCTCATTAGAAGTGTTGTGTCAAAGGCATTAGTGAAGGATGCTAAAAGGGTCAAGACGAAGGCATTAGTGAAAGGTGCTTAACGTCCGTGTCAAAGGCATTAGTGAAGGATGCCAAAAGAGTCAAGAAGAAGGCATTAGTGAAAGGTTTCGAACGTCCGTGTCAAAGGCATTAGTGAAGAATCCCAAAGGGGTCAAGCCGAAGGCATTAGTGAAAGATGCCAAGGGTGTACAATCGATATGGTGTATCGATGTACAAATAGAGATAGGTTGTATCCAAGGATTTTGATATCCTTGATGATGTTGTAATAAGGAGTTGGTCTCCTTTGGGATAGGTGTGGTGTAGTGTTGGGTAGTAGTTCATCCTTTGTAATGGAACTCGGTATCTAGCCTTGTACCGGATAAAGTGTAGGCGACGTAGTGATAGGTTCGGTTCTACCTTGTGGAAGAACCCGGTGTCTAGCCTTGTACCAGAAAAAGGGTAGGCGACGTTGTGAAGGCTTCTCCGCCATAAGGAGTTGTGTCGTGTAGTGCTAATGAACTCTCGAGTAGGTGACTCGGGGAGTGAAGTAGGGCAAGGAAGGTGTCCTTGTAGCCGAACCACTATAAATACCCGTGTCGTGGTTTTGTGTTTCTTACTCTTTACCTTTACATTACATACTTACATATCTATCTATCAACGTCCAACATACACATCTAAATAGATTGACATAAGTCGATCTAAATATTTTAAAATGAAGTTTTAATCGGTAAAACTATTCAACCCCCTTCTAGTTTTCCACAATTCTTAATACTCACAATGCGGGGGATTCCGGCTTAGCTAGAACTTCAATTGACACCAGTAAGCATCTATCTAAAAATAGAGGCATAGGTGTTGCCCAATTAGAGTATTCGAGAATTATTAGCATGTTAATGTACTTAATGACAGGTACCCGACCTGACTTAGCATATGCTGTTAGCAGGCTAAGTAGGTATACTAGTAATCCAAGCTATGCACATTGGGCAGTTATGACTAGGGTACTTCATTATGTGAGATACAATCACGATTATGGGCTGCATTATCATAGATATCCAGCTGTTATAGAAGGATACAGTGATGCAAATTGGATATCTGACATAAAGGATTCTAGATCGACTAGTGGATATGTGTTTACACTAGGAGGGGCGGCTATATCTTGGAAGTCTTCCAAGAAAACTGTTATAGCTAAGTCCATGATGGAATCAGAATTTATCGCGTTAGATAAATGCGGACAAGAGGCAGAATGGCTACGTCAATTCGTAGAGGACATACCAAGGTGGCCTAAACCGGTAACGGCCATTAGTATACATTGCGATAGTCAATCGGCAATTGGCAGAGCTCATAACATAATGTATAATGGAAAGTCCAGACATATCCGTCGTCGACATAATTCGATACGACAACTACTCTCAACAGGAATTATCTCAATTGACTATGTGAAGTCAAAGGATAACATCGCGGATCCGCTTACGAAAGGCTTAAGTAGAGAGTTAGTTAGTAAGTCGTCTAAAGGAATGGGACTAAAGCCCTTGAAGGAATGAGTTTCTATAAAGGAAAACCTAACTCAGTTGACTGGAGATCCCAAGATTTGGGTTCAATATGGCAACCTAATCATAGAAATGTGGGGGAAGTCACGTCAATGTGGAGGAGTTACTAAATATTGTAACTTCCTAGTCCATTCCTATAACAAATGTGACTTGTTGAGAGGTTAAACATATGGCTTTAATGATTCAGGATGAAATCACAAAGCATAATGAATCGAGATGAAATCACAAAACATATGTTTTTAATGATTCAAGATGAAATCACCTATGTGAGAGAGAAGTGGGGTCGCTTCGAAAGGAATTGCATGGGGCGCAATTCCTAAGAGCTCTTGCAGAACCAGGCTAGTGTTCATGACTATAACGAACATGATATGAGGACTTGACAGTGTCAGGGAGAGTCTTGTGTGAAGTGTAATGTTGTCTACGTAAATGGATGATGAGTTCAAGGACATCGCGTCTTCTCAGATCTAGGAGACTAAGTGCATCTCACAAGGGAAGGTTCAAAGGGTTACACCTACCTATCTTATGCAAGACTTAACCGCAGAAATTTCACCGAAACTTTCGTGTGTTTTCAACCGATCTCCATTCATGTGGGGGATTGTTGGAAAAATAGTTTTAAAAAGTTAGTTTTGCAAATTTTTGGACACTATTTAATATATGTATATGTTATATATATTTATATTTCTTGGTAGCTTTGCGTTCTCCTTGACGAGAGCTTCGCAACGCGCTAAAGCGTGTCCAAAATGGAGTTGAATTGAATGAGATATCGTGTCTTAAAGTGAGACACTTGAAACACAAAAACTGAGTTTTGGGATAGTATCCCACATCGCCCAAAGAAGGAAATGAACGCATGTTTATAAGGAAATCATAGTATTGGCTATCAAAATCTTTTAGTTGGTTTTACTCCAACACCTACGTGCGCGCGCGCAGAGGGGGTGCAGATTTCATGATTTCTAGGCCAAAATGGGTTCGAAGCTTCTGAACTCATGCGAGCCCGCGCGACCTGCGGACACGAATGCAGCTCCAAAGCCTCGCATACGTGCGTATCTTTTTGTTGCAGATTCGAGTTTCCTTTTTCCAGAATTTTCTGTAAATCTATTTAAGGAATAGATTTGAAAATTATTGACAAAGTTTACAGAATATATTTTGTGTACATAAAAGATATGCATATCACGTTTATTATATAACAGATTTGTATATCGGGTTATTTTTTAGCAAATATATTGTCTTGGTGACCAAGACATGTTTACGCTATAAAATAAACTGACACGAATGCAGCTCCAAAGCCTCGCATACGTGCGTATCTTTTTGTTGCAGATTCGAGTTTCCTTTTTCCAGAATTTTCTGTTATTGACAAAGTTTACAGAATATATTTTGTGTACATAAAAGATATGCATATCACGTTTATTATATAACAGATTTGTATATCGGGTTATTTTTTAGCAAATATATTGTCTTGGTGACCAAGACATGTTTACGCTATAAAATAAACTGTTCTCATTCAGTTTTTGATACAGGAAAATACGTTGCTCCTATTCACGTTTTTCAGCATCACTTTCGTTCAGAAATGCACACATTTCTGTGATCTTTCAGGCAAGTTGTCAGGTCCGGCTGTACAACAGCTTTGGACGTTGTACCCTAGGAAACAGAGGTCGAATCCGTTTTAAGGGAATCGTGTTAAACACGAGCCTCGTTCCACGACCTTTTACTGCTTTCTTTTATGTATCGTTATAGAGTCTGTCTTCTACTTCTACCCATTCTGTCTGTTATTTAATTTACTGTCGCTTATTTCTATTAATTTTATTTATTGTGATTATAATATGATTTTCATAAATAAAAGTGTACATCGTTTTCCACAATTTTGTTATTCATTGGTTTATGACCGTATAATGCACGTCAAGTTACAAACACTTTCACGGATGAGATTTTCATGGTAGATAGCACTTTGCATTCAACCATATATATGTCGTGCCTTCTACTAAAAAGATAAACTCATGAAAATGACTATTTAATCTCGACTTTATGTTTGATCATTTATTGTTGTGTGTTATCATAGAGCTTGTGTCATAATAATACTTTTTGTTGTGTGAGATTTTCTTAAATCAAATAATTGTGAGTTCAATTCATGCTTCGAACATATTAGCTAGTTTGTGATTATATATATTGTGAGATAATTAGTTGACGGTTTAAAAGAAAAAAATAGTTTTATGTTATTTAATCAACTAAGGTCACTTTTATAAATACACGTGAATGTTGATGCTCTGCGTAGTAAATTGTATGGTGGCCAACAAAAGAGCTTAACAAACATGTTGCCAACAAATTAGTTAGATTTTCTAAATCGATACTCAAAGTTTGCGTTAGTTATTTAGATAGTTAATAATCGTATTTTTGTAAGATGTTTACAAGAAAACATCTAAGAAAATAAGCAATCATAATTAATTTTAATATATACCAATTTATTTTGTTAAAATGAGTATTTTACCTTGAAGGCATGTTGAGAGGTAATCATCAAAAAATATATTTCAACTTATAATTCTTTACTGTAGTTATGTAGTCATTTATTTTTCATGTTTTTATACTTTCATAGTTTTGAATTTTGATTTTTATATGTATTGTGTGACCATTTTACTCATAAATTTACAACACTGCTATTAACTTGAGCGGTAAATTTGTCACATAATATATACAAAATTCAAAAGTATGGACATAAATTAAAAAAATAAAAAAATATGGCTACACAACTAAAGAAAAAATGCCAAATAAAATATATTTCTCCCCTATCGAACTATTGACAAATTTCGTTAAAAAAAAACTATTGACAAATAATTTGACTGTACTTTTTTATTCCACGAGGCAAATCCAATTGGCTAAGCTCTTACACGAGAATATGGACTATAGATACATAAAGGCTAAATTACACACGAAAACATTCGCTAATACACACTTGCAGTTTGAACAAAAGGCTACAAAATAACAGTATTGAACAAACGCAAATATAATTTGGTTGTACAAAACACTCATGGTCATTTATAGCTCTTTGAATTTGATCTATATATTTGTCACACACAAGTTGGAAAAATATGGGTTGGTCATGATTGAGGAGAAATATAAAAAAAACGTCAAAATTGGATTTAGTTGTTTCAAACATGACACCCATATTTTGGAATCAATCTCATCTCATATTTTTGGCATTTCGATCTTCACAATTCCCAAGGATGGAATGCATCACATCTTTATCTCCACCAATTTGACCCCACTATTATCTTATATGGACATCCATTTGCCCACTCACTCTAGATAACCAATTTGCGCTCCAATTTTTTCCAAATAAGCAAATACATATGTGGAAACCATTTGTGACAATATTTTACATCACTATGTTTAAGGTGAAAAATGTTACATGCATGTTATTCTTAAAACATTGCATTACCTAAGCTGCACAAAAACAATGAGCTAACAACCTTGATTCGAATAAAAGACTACCATCCCATATTACTAGTGACGTCAATTGGTTTTCGACATGAGTCAACCCACTTAACTTAGACATCTATACGTCATCTAAATATCACCTAATATATGTGTCATCGAAGTTGAATGTAACTTACTCAATAAAAATAGGCGGTTGGCTCTTGTAAACTGTTAAGAAAATGACCATGATGTTACAAAATTGCTAAATTTCTATAACATTGAATCACTTGTACACATTGATGTTTGTAATTAAAAAAGTCAGAAAATAGACTAGAAACAATGCTTGATCTATTGTATTATTTATTTTTTTGAACGGCAAAATTTTATTACTAGCAAGGAGCTAGAGCAAAAATTACAAAGAAATCAAATTTGGGTTTTTAAGCCAAGTATCCCAAGTAAAAGACCTATTACATCTGTTATAACACCAAAGGAAAGAATGAGACACAATATCATCGAAAATCACCGATCGATTTGGAGGAGAGGGCTCAAAAATGAAACGATTCCGAAAACCCCAAATGGCCCACCAAGCAACCATGAAAACTCCTTCAAGTAAACTTTTAACTTTAGATGGGAGCCGAATATCTGAGAACCAGGCAAGCCACTCCGAGAACGAAGAACACTGTTGCCAAACAACCTCCCACCATCTGCAAATACGCTTTAAAATCGCTTGAGCCAACGGGCATTGAAAGAAAACATGGGAAACATCCTCCTCACTTGCACAGCAAATCGGACATGAAACCGACTCCAAAGATATACCTCTTCGAATCAGGTTAAGTCTAGTAGGAAGACAATCACTTCGAGCCCTCCAAGTAAATATATTAATCTTAATCGGAACACCCTTCACCCCCCTTGTTGGAACATTATGAGAAGGAAGAAACATGTCATCGATAATATAACGAGTATCTTTGATAGAGAAATCTCCATCAGAAGATAACGAATATACCCAACGATCCGGAGAAGGAGAAAGTACCATTGTGTCCAAGATAGATACCAAACCTTTGAATTGATCCGTCTCCGCTCCTCCTCGAACAGGCCTGCGAAAAGAAGACTCCAAACCAACAACCATTTTTTCTTCCACTGAAATTTGATGGTTCATCTCAAGAGCAAATAACCGGGGAAAGGCCTCATGGAAAGGCGTTCCACCTTTCCAGTTATCCAACCAAAAGCATGTGTTCGAACCGTTACCAACACGTTTGGAACATTTTTCCAAGAAATCAAACCCCCTATTCTTAAGAACGATCACTTCCTTTAAGATAGAGCTCCATAACGACAACGAGTGAATCGACTGCGAATCAATCTGAATCTGAGGCCCATGAATCGCTTGGATAACACGAAACCAGAGAGTATCATCATGGGACACAAATCGCCACACCCATTTAATTAATAACGCACGGTTAAGAGCATAGAAACTTGATACACCTAGGCCTCCTTTTTTCTTTGAAGCTAAAAGCTTGTCCGATGCCACCCAAGTGATTTTTTTCTCCGACAAGTTAGCCCCTTTAAAAAAATTATTCCGAATGGACTCCATCTCTTTAAGCACTCCTTTTGGAACTTTGAAGATTGACATATTATAAAGAGGAGATGCACCCAGAACCGACTTCAAGAGGGTGAGTCTACCCCCAATCGACAAAGTTTTCGCCTTCCATTTAGAGAGACGCGCTTTCAACTTATTCACAACATCATCCCAAGGCTTAAGCCGAGACATAAAATCACCCACCATAACTCCAAGGTAACGAAATTTTTTATGCAATACAGAACAACCTATAGAAGATGCCATATCTTCAACAACAGCTCGCTGAACTCCCACACCCAAGAGTTGACTTTTATTAAGATTAATATGTAACAATTTTATATTCATGATCTTTGAAAAAGATTAATAGTCTATATAAAGTGCTTCTAAATATTTTAAAGTTCGTATTAAGTCAAACTCTATTTCATAAGTTTAAGTTTAAAACTCACTCAAAAAGCTAGCTTATAAGAGGAGGAAATATCTAAACTTTATAAACTATTAACTAGTCTCATACTTGGCCGATGTGAGATCATAACAGCCTAATACCCAAATAAATTTGTAAGTTTGACAATCACTATAAATCTTAGTCGAACCATACAGTAAATAGTTGTTTGGGGTTGATTTGGTTCCAATTCAAAACTTGTTCAGCTTCAAACCGAATCATGTACCCGACATGTTGTTCATTTATTTCATTTTTTTGAGAGATGAAAAGTAAGAATAATTTCACATACATGATTAGTCTACTTGAGTTAGATGACACTTTATTCATTTAGATGTATATCTCTTGTTCAAAATTGATTTTAACGTGAGAATAATGTTAAATATCAATAACAACTAGAGGCAAACCCAAGACCTACGTCATCAGATGCACACATTTTTATATTTTTATGAGTACGAAAGAAACAAAAAGAAATATTATTGAGTTAACTAAACAAGTGATGTATTTAGGTGACACAAAATTTCAGGATCCGATTCATTTCAGAAAAATCAAAAATTTTAACGGAAATTTACATAACGGGACAAACATAAATTGGGTTCCGTGAACCTCGGAAAAACCCCGCGTCCGCCCCTGGTAACAACTCACTTCACATATAAATAAAGAAAAAATGTAAAGAAACAATTAAAGTAATTTGAAAAGAAAAAAAACATACATTATGATATGTTGTTGACATGTTAAATAGTATGTGGAGAGTATTTTATATTCATTTTAAATTGCACTTTGTTTAAGAAAAGTAAAAATGTTACGCAATTTTTCCATAAAATTTTAGAGTATATTGATTTCGGAGAAATATTTTGATTGGTGAAAATCTAAAATCTAAAATTATTTTAGAAAGACCAACATAAAATTAAACGAAAAATAGAAAAAATACTTTTTATGTTTGTGTTTAATTCGTTGTTGAAGGATTTAATATCAAAGAAGCGCCCCGAATTATGTGAAGGTTAGGCCGGTGGTATAGTGACTAACATGACTACCGCCAACTTAACGTCGTATCAGCTTTTCAACACCACTAACATCATCATTAATATAGTGTAATAACATAACCAATGTTACCATCAAAGCATATCCACTTAAATACAAATATACCTCATAAAAATTAAAATATCACACACAAAACAAAAGTTGTCACAACTTGATCATTTGAATGACCGAGTTCTTCCATTTATACACCTAAGACGTGTCTTTATGAGGTGAAAGTAATAACGAGCACGCTTCCAAGGTGATGCCAAGTGTTGGCGTATGTGTCCGGACAACCTGGTGTCCGGCAAGATCATTGGCCGGACGGCATACCTTACCGTCCGGACGGAAGTCGCTAATGACCGACCATGTCAGCAGGTTTTACGGGATCCTTACCACGTGGCCTACCAAGTAGGGTGGCTGTAGACCTGCAAACAGGTAGTATAGGTCTGCGTGAATAGTGTCGTAATAGTAGCACATGTACATGTTTGGGGTAGTATAAATACCCCAACACATTTAATGTTTTGCATTAATGTCACACACCCACATTACTCACCACATTAATTACCACATTTATTACATCCTCTTACTCTTACGCCGGAGCTTGGTCCTGGGATACCACCCAGGGCGAGGCTAACGCGTGTTGTCATTGTGCAGGAAGGAATTAGCTTTTTCCTCCGGACAAGTTGATAGAAGTCGAACTTCCAAGTCAAGCCGATTGACAGGAATTTGCTTAAACAAATTGGCGCCATCCGTGGGACCCAATTCATTCTACCGGAGGTTTAGATGACGGGGACGGAAGAAACACCCCCACCCTTTCCTCCTCCCCCGCCGGTACGGGCGAGCGGGAGCGGGGTCACAAATGACCAACCACCCGGACTACCGGAGCAGATACAAGCCCAAATGCCATCACTGGAGGCCCTCATCCGGAAATACAACACTGCCGGAGCTAGCCCCATCACGCCTATTCGATTGTCATTCGGAGACGACGAAGACGGACGAAGGAAGGATGTCGAGCCGAACCCAAAAGACGACCTTAGTAAACCGCACAAAGAGATGGCCCGGTCACCATTCACGAGGCGGATCATAGAGTTTGCCGGCCCGAAACATGTCATGCCCACTAACCTGAAACTATACGACGGATCGACTGATCCGGATGATCATATCAACCATTTTGTGGGGGCAGCCAATCAAGGGGAATGGCCAATGCCTGTGTGGTGCCGGATGTTCCAGCAAACTATGGATGGAGCCGCACATGGATGGTTTAGCAATCTAGAACCAGGGAGTATCGACAGCTGGGATGACCTCAGAGATCAATTCACCACAAGGTTTGCCCTACGTCAGAAAAACATGAAAGACCCCATGGAGATCACCCGGATAGTAAGAAGGGCAAATGAGGTATTGTCGGATTTTAAGGAGCGCTGGACCAATGAAGCCAGTAGGATACCGGGAGTCCCTGAGCTCATGAAGATATCGGCATTCATGGGCGCCCACCGATGCCCTGACTTGGCGAAAAAATTTTCTGATCAAGTCCCTACAACCGTCAAAGAAATGATGACACGGGTGGACGATTATGTCAGGGCAGAAGAGGCATACAAAAACACCGAGCTACCAAAAGGAGAGACACACGAGTCAACACGTAGAGTCAATCCCTCGGTAGTAAGGGACCGGAACTTCAGGGGAGGATTCGGAGACAGGAGAAGGAGTGACCGACGGCCTTGGGAAAGGAATGATTCCCGACAGAGAGAGGCCTTTTCCCCATATGTTGCTCCCAAAACCGAGACGCGGCCCCGAAATGAATTCAGACGCAATGATTTTAATAAGCCCGACAATCATCGGATTTTGCTCTCCGGCTTGTCTAAACAGCCTAAGGAAATACTTTCAACGGAACACCACCTAAACCTACCCCCACCACCCCCTTTACAAGGAAAGCCGAGCAAAGAGAACGAGGACCGGTTATGTGAATACCACGGAGAGAGAGGCCATCTAACTAATGACTGTTACCACCTAAAAAAGCAGTTAGAAGTGGCTCTCGAATCTGGGAAGTTGGATCATTTGGTCAAGAACGTACAACAAAAGGGAAGGGAGAGACGGAGAGGTCACAACGGAAAAGGAAAGGTGATCAACATGGTCCATCATTACTCAGAAGACCGTAAAAGAAAGGCCAGGTTCTATGACGAAGACTGGATGAATGTCCCTATATCCTTCCCCCAGATAGCTGCGGACGACCTGTCCGAAGAACCACTGATTGTGGAAGCGGAGATAGAAGGCTATTTTGTGCGAATGGTATTTGTAGATGAAGGTGCCTCCGTCCAAGTCATGTACGAACAGTGTTTCAGGAACTTGTGCCCATCAATTCAATCCAGGCTGCAGGAAACCAGTTCACCGTTGGTAGGCTTTTCTGGCGAAGTCATTCAGCCAATGGGAAAGATTGAACTAGAAGTGCGTGTCGGTGATCATGGTCTGTTCCGGACGGTCATGATGACGTTTACGGTCGTGAAGTCGCCTTCACCTTATAATGTAATATTGGGGCGAACATGTTTAAAAGAATTAAGAGCCATACCTTCGACCATCCACGCAATGATGAAATTCCCCACTTCGGGAGGAATAGCTACCCTGGTCACCAAAAGAGCAGTGGTTATGGAATGTAGGAGGTTAGAAGAAGGACAGGATCCTAGGAAAAGTTGCTCTTCCGAAAGAAAAATAGAAACTGGGAGCTAAGAAGCTCAGGAGGACCAAAAGCCAACGGAGGATATCCTGGTTAATGCGGCCTACCCCGAGCAACGGGTAGCCATAGGTACAGGGTTCTCTCGAGAATGCCGGAAGCAACTCATCGAACTTTTGAGAAAAAACAAAGATATTTTTGCCTGGGAGCCGGCGGACATGACCGGGGTGCCGAGACGCCTAATACAACACTCTCTTTGCGTAAACGTCTCTAACACCGATTGCCCAAAAAAGGAGAACATTCTCGCGAGAGAAAAACCAGGTGATTAATGTAGAAGTGGAGTAATGGGTTAGAGCCGGGATAGTCCGCCCGGTAAGATACCCAACATGGATATCCAATCTGGTGTTGGTTAAGAAATGTGACGGAAGCTGGAGGATGTGTATTGACTTCAAAAACCTGAACTCTTCGTGCCTTGAGGATTACTACCCTCTGCCGGAGATAGACTGGAAGATTGAATCCGTCATGGGATATAAATACAAGAGCTTCCTGGATGCTTACAAGGGCTACCACCAAATCCAGATGAATAAAGATGATGAAGAAAAGACGACATTCTACACGAAACGGGGAACGTATTGTTACACAAAAATGCCGTTCGGATTAAAGAACGCCGGAGCAACCTATCAACGGCTGGTAGACTCCGCATTTCAATCACAGATAGGGAGGAATTTTGAATCATATGTGGATGATATGGTCATAAAAAGCCGAACGGAACGCGAAATGATAGCTGACATTGAGGAAACCTTCGACAACCTTAGGAAGATAAACATGAAGTTGAACCCGCGGAAGTGTTCTTTTGGGGTAGAGAAAGGAAAGTTCCTCGGCTATATGGTGACGTCGGAAGGAATAAGGGCTAACCCCCATAAGACAAAGGCCATCATGGAGATGAAATCCCCGGAAACCCTAAAGGAGATGCAAAGCCTAAGTGGGAAGTTAGCAGCCTTGAATAGATTCCTATCAAAATCAGCGGAAAGAGCCCTCCCTTTCTTTGACACGCTAAAGAACATCACTAAAGAAAATAAGGACGAATACCGATGGACAAAAGAAGCCGAGATGGCTTTCCAGGAAATGAAGAGGCTGATACTCGAACTACCTTCTTTGTCCACACCTAAGCCGAAGGAGAAATTGTTCATGTATCTATCGGCTTCGAAAGGAGCAGTAAGCGCAGTGCTGATGGTGGAAAGAGAAGGGAGACATTATGCCCCTATAGAGAAATTAGCTTTATGTCTGTTGCATGCATCCAGAAGGTTGAGGAGGTACTTCGAGGCTCACCCCATCCGGGTCATCACCGACCAACCCATCAAGCAGATACTGAATAAACCGGAAGTCTCTAGAAAGTTAGCCAAATACGCCGTGGAACTAGGAGCATATAACATCACCTACGTTCCTCGCAATGCAGTTAAGGGGCAAGTGCTAGCGGACTTCCTAACGGAAGTGCCGGTGGAATCGGGATGCAGAAAGAGTACAGACGTAATAGAAGTATGGGAGGGAGAATGGTTACTGTATACGGACGGAGCATCCAACACGAAAGGTTCCGGAGCAGGTTTAGTTCTCATCAGCCCGGAGAAAGAAGAACTGACCTATGCTCTACGGCTTAACTTCCCTAGCACCAACAATGAGGCAGAATATGAGGCCCTGCTTGCTGGCCTAAGGATTGCAAGAAAGCTCAAAATCATGGTTTTAAGCGTGCGAGTAGATTCAAAACTGGTAGCCAGTCAAATCAATGGGGAATTCACAGCTACCAAGGAAAGCATGCAGAAGTACTTAGCACAGGCAAAAAACTATATATCTGGTTTTCAAAGCTTTAAGATTTGCAACATTCCGAGGGCCCAAAATCAGAAGGCAGATATATTAAGCAAGCTAGCGTCAGTAGCCTTCGACCATGTAAGCTCCCGGAAAATTTCAATGTACTTAACGCTTTAATCAGGAATTAAACACGATCTGTTTCGTCATGAAATTTTCTAAACATCACATTTGCATATAATTTGGCATATGCATGATCAACGCAGCTTGAGCGTTCATAAGTATATCGTTGTGATCAGAATAAAATTCCCCACGATCTTGATAACCTTAAAACACGTAACGAATACGTAAAAATTTGTAAAAATTACGAATTTAATTATAATAAAAATATATTCAAATTCGTATTGGGCCTCAAAACTCGTCGGACTTTAAATCACCTCGTGACCTAACCCGACACATAATGGGCCTCATAACCGGATCAAGCCCACACGATTTTTTTTATTTGGGCCTCGTTAACTACTCAAGCCCAACCAAGTGATAATTTCCTTCGGGCTTATTCATTGTACTCGAGCCCATAACCAAGCCCACACATATCCTTAGTAATTGTTTCGTGCCTGATCACCAAGCCCAAACCCAACAATATGTTTGTGTTTCTTGTTTTGTGTAACCGTTCGAACGAGAAAGAAAAAGGAGATGAAACAAATTCAACTAGATGAACCTAAGTTAACCAAGGTTTATTTCCCCTCCCCATGTTTCTAACCTTGCGTATGGATGCAAGAAAGGGAGACAAAACATGCTAAAATTAGCTCCTAATTCACATTAAAATAATGTCTAGGCACCCTTGACTATCTTTTGACTTCATTACACAAAGGTTAACATGTTTGCTAGACAAATTTGGATTTGACACAACACACATACACGCCCCTGATCCCAGCCGAACCATGCACGCCTAGACCAAAATCAAGAACACATGTCTAATAAACCTTTGACCTAGACAATCTAAGAATAAACTAATCTTGAGGCCATGCTTTATCTCACTTATAAACTACTCTCAACACATAGTTCACTCACCACACTCACAAGCTCATAACTTCACTCAAACACTTTCAATTCTAAGAAAAATCGTCCACTGTGGTAAACGAAAAGGAAGAAAAAGAAAATGTTGCTTTGCAAGAGCTAGGAGAAACTTAGGTAAAATAAGGATACGGGTAATATTATAAGGAGAACACGGGTCTTGCTAGCACTCTCATTAGCTCATCTTGTTGCTTTCGTCTCCACTCCATTCGAGTGATTGTAAGTCCTCACCAAACTCGTTTCATTTCCCAACTCATTTCATTAGCGCACTTGAGTTTTATATGTTGTATCACATGTCGAAAAGTTAAACGCACCATGAAACCTAGTGACCCACCAGTTACACGTATCTCATGTCGAAAACAAGTTACAATAATCTCTTAAAACCTTAGAGCCACTCGTACGCCCTTAGGTTATACGCAAAAACTATGATAAAGCCCATTAAGCCCACAACTTGTCCAAGTAAAGCCCAACCCGGCCCAATATGATAAAAATAAGCTAATAAGCTAAAGAAATAAGCTAGGAATAAGTTTGTACTAGTTACACAAAGTTTTCGTTTATTTCAAAAGAATTTCGGACCAAATTTGCAAAACAAATGAATTTCGGGTTAAAAGCGTAACATTTAAAAAGTTAAAGGTTCATATATTACGTATATAAACATGCATGAAAAGTTAAGGGACCAATATGCATTTTTCGAAAGTAAAAGGGGTATATATACGTGCATGAACACGCTTGAAAACCACAAGGACCAAATGTGTAATTAGCCTAAACTAGTTATAATTAAAGTTTAGGGTGAAAAGTGTACATTTGGAAAAGTTAAAGTTTAAAACGTATAAAAATAAACTTGGAGGGCTGTTTTTGTAAATTCAGTTTTACCAAGGGTTAAAGTTGTCATTTCTGAAAGTTTTGGTATGAAATATAATTCGGGTGGAAAGTGTCATTTTCTAAAAGTCCAAGGACTAAACTCGTACTTTTTGTAACTCGAGGGTAAAAAGTGTAAATTTAGGAAAAGTTTATCAAAACTTATGATTTCATAATAGCCTCGTAAAAATAAGTATTTTGACCACATGAGCGTAATATTTTCAATAACGATAAATTTATTTCATGTACAAATATATATGTAAATATATATTATTAGAAAGTATATGTAAAAATATACTTATTTTGATAAAATACTCGGGGAATCTAAATACGTTAAAATGATCAACGAATTTACTAAGATCACAACGGGGGAACATTTCACTTATGCGTAAGTGACGATCACTAGTTAAGACAATGTAGCACGTAAATTAACTTAAAACGTTAATCACGATCGCACACTATTGGATTGGACAATCCAATGATCTATTGAATAAGAATATTCAATGCTCTATTATTTTGGTCGCGAACCAAAATGCTCATTTACTGAGACTCGCCATCTCATCATTTTAGGTTTCGAGTTGGAACCTCCGCTACATTGTGCTTGATCTTTTTGTGCATGTGCATTATCATCAAGGTGAGTTCATAGCCTCGCTTTTACTTTATTTTTGCAAACCCCGCGAGGGAGATACATGCTCTAAACTAGAACACAAGGTTTTTCATAAATGCTTGATCCTCTTGATTATTGGTACTGCCTAAGTTGTTAGCCACAAGTCCCCTGATCATGAACCATTAGTCACCGCGAGTGAACGTAGATATCGTGAATAGTACTATGGGGATTAACGAACCCCGTTTCGGTTATAGAGAAATAACCGGGGCGCACCATATCGAATTTCTTTAGGTAATTGGCTATTACCTCCTTTGGGGCATACTTTCGTACACTGGTAATTCGGTGTATGCAGTTGAGTCTTGGTTTCATGAGCTTAGTGCATAATAATCTGTGATATTTTTCTTATGATATTGTTAGTTTACAATGATCATGATCTTATACTTGTGTTCAACTTATTTTAAACCTATGGACTTCACTCAACATTTTTGTTGACCTTTTTAAGCATGTTATCTCAGGTAATCAGTGAAGATTATGACCAAGGTGCGGAACGGGGCATGGCAAGGCTTATCTGGTGGTGTAAAACATAAAAGTTATCATTTCTTTCAAACTCATGATCTTTCTTTTGGGGAAAAACACTTGATCTATTTACAATATTTTGTAACAAACTATGAGTTTTCGATGAATGATAACTATTTTAATAAAACGTCTATTTCGAGTCGTTTTCTATAATTATTGACTATGATCTCCATTCAAGTAACACCCGAATTAGTCTTCCGCTGTCATTAAGATTTTCGGGGGTGTTACAGACCACCTAACCAAAAAAGTACTAGTAGAGGTCCTAGAAAAACCGTCAGGAGGCGAAGAAGTGGTTAACACCATAGTAGAAGAGGAGACGGACAACTGGATGACGTCGATCATCAAGTGCTTAGAATAAGGGGTTTGGCCGAAGGATCCCAATGAGGCCAGAAGCCTAAGGATGAAAATTCCACCAACGTTATGGAAGAAGGTGTCCTCTTTAAAAAGGGTTACTTAGTGCCGATGATGAGATGTGTAGGGCCATTACAGGCAAACTACATAATTCGTAAAGTACACGAGGGGTGTTGTGGAATGCACGCCGGACCAAGAACCGTGGTGGCCAAACTTATGAGCCAAGGGTATTATTGGCCGACCATGCACCGGGATACCCGGGAAGAAATTAGGAAATGTGACTCTTGCCAAATACACTCTCCGGTGCCCAAGCTCCCCAAGGCACCATTGACCTCCATCATGGCCCCGTGGCCTTTCTACCAATGGGGAATGGATGTGTTAGGCCCCTTTCCGGAAGCACCAGGCCGCATCAAATATGTGATAGTGGCTATTGATTATTTTACCAAGTGGATAGAGGCGAAGCCGTTGGTCAAAACGACAGGGAAAAATGTCATAAAGTTTGTATATGAGAACATTGTATGTAGGTACGGCCTACCGGGGGTCATAGTCACTGATAATGGGACAAATTTCGTCAATGACCCGTTCAAGAAATGGTGCGAGGGTTTGAAAATTAAACAAATGAACACAGCCGTGGCACATCCGCAAGCCAACGGATTGGTAGAACGTGCTAACAGGAGCTTGGTGGAAGGAATAAAAACGAGGCTAGGCCGAGAGAGAACCGGATGGTTGGATGAGCTACCTAACGTTTTATGGGCACACCGGACAACCCTCAAAACGAGCAACATAGAAACCCCATTTAGCCTGACATACGGAAGTGAGGCTGTGATACCAGCAGAAATAGGGATGCCTACACATCGGACAATGATGTTCCGAGAAGATCAGAATGAGGAAGAACAACGTTTGAACTTGGACCTTCTACAAGAAAGAAGAGAAAATGCTGCTATTCAAGAAGCTAAGTACAAAATGCAGGTTGAGCAGTATTACAACCGGAGGGTCAAGCCAATGAATTTCAAGGTAGGAGACTTTGTTTACCGGAAGAACGAGGCTAGCAGAGTGGAAAACCAAGGGAAGTTAGGACCTAACTAGGAAGGGCCCTACCGAATAGTGGGAGCAAATCATAATGGCTCTTATAAGTTACAAATGATGGAGGAGAAGGAGGTCCCTCGGACCTGGCACGCTATAAACCTCAGAAATTGTTTCTTATAATTGTTATTGTGATAAGAATCCTACTATCATTATGTAACCTAAATTAGTTGAGTGTGTTAGTTCAATGATGAAAGTTCTCCCACAACGGGGGAACAATTTTCCCTGATAACTTGTGTGATGTATAGCAATTCCGACGGTTGGCCCTCGTTGAGTATAAAAAAATGCAAGTATGCCCGAAAGCACCTATTCGATGCCCTCCGAATTTATGAGGATGCCCGAAATACGGATGCCCAAGTGTAAAACACTCTGGACGCCTGGTGGAATAACCACGCAGATGCCTGAGCACCCGTGTCAGATGCCCAGGTAATGGATGCCCTATGACTTTGTGAGGATGCCCGGAATCCGGATGCACGGCCTACGTGGCCGGATGCCCTTAGAATAACATAAGGAAGATGTCAACACGAAGTATAAAATGAAGGAATAACAAAGAAAGGGAAAACAAAATAAACACATGTCAAGCAAAAAGGGCATTCATTCACAAGTTGACGAACAATAAAGAAAAGTTGTTAATTATTACCGTCATATTATCCGAATCATTGTTCACAAAATTACAAGTCATAAGAATGGCCGAACTTAGGCATTCTTTTCTGCAACATCAGCAGGAGTCTCGGTAGCTAGAGTATCGGTGGCAGGAGGAGGATTGGACGGTCCGGGAGGATCCTTCCTAGCAGGAACCGCCGATTCCATGTTTAGCAAGTCCCCCAGGGGTAAAGGGTAGGAGTCGGCGAGCTTTTGAATAAAAGGATACTCAGCTTCGAAAAGCTTGTCATACTCAGCTCTCCATAAGCCCGGGGCATCCCTATTAACGTTCCTAATACCTTGAAGGGCAGCCTCCATCTCCTCTTCGGTTCTGTTCACCTTAGCCCCCGTCACGAATCCCGCCTGATAAGTCAAACTATAAACCTTGGCCATGCTCTTTTTATATTTCACGCTACCGAACAGACGGCGAACAGCCGAAGGCAAGAGTGTCCGGACAGCATTTTGCTTCACAACTTTGCTCTGAGCAACCTCGGCAACCAACTTGCCCTTCTCCACCTGAAGGGTCTCCAGAGATTGATTTTTGGCATTCAACTCGTTCTCCAATTTCCCAATCTTCTCGGCCTGAGCACGAGAGGTTTCCATCCACTCATTCCTGTCTCGAGTTAGCCTGTCTACCTCCTCTTCCAAACCTTTCTCCCTGTCCGCGCTAACCTTGAGGTCGGTATCCAGTTTCTTTAACTCCTCAGATAGTTTCACCTTTTCACCCTCAGCGGCATGGAGCCTATCAGCAAGCCCTTCAAAACCCTTATGAGTTTGGATCAGCTGCCAATACCCATTTGAGAGGTCCCTGAACCTCCTCAACAGCTCACCCTGCACCACCACACTTTTACCAAAATCCTCATACGCTCGACGGGTGAGCTGGACATTGTTCACTTGCTCTAAGGCTTCTCTCTCAGCCGGGGTGGCAAGGTTGTCAATAAGTTCTCGGCAAGAACGATAAGAATCAATCCGGACGTCATCGCGGAGGGCCCTGTTGGGAATGAAAGTATTCGTAGCTTCATCTGCACATCGGGAAAGGATAGTGAGGAAATTAACGAACGAAAGGAAAATAATGGGCCGAAAGCCAAGGTATACCTGAGTCCAGATTGACCCTTATAACGCGCTGGGAATCATGAGAATGATGGGATGAATGACCTTAAAAAAGGCCGAATAACGAAATAAGTAAAAAGGAATTGCAGAAACAAAGTCACACGATGGATCGTACATACCTGCGGAGTGTGGAGGAGGCAAGTTCGCCGGATGAGGATGACTACCTTCTTGTTGCAAATTGCCCTCACCCCCGGCGGCATTATCCCCCATTCCCTCGGGCTCCACATTCTCTTCATGCCCACCAACAGCCACGGGGGGAACCTCCTGCTCGGCGTTAACATCCAAATTTGCCGTCTGTCCACCTCCCGGCACGGCCTGATTCAATGGCTACGCATCTAGCACGGGCGAATCGGAGGAAAATTGTTCAACAAAATTCGTTTTCTTCCTTTTTCTTTTAGTCTGGACCTTAGACGTCCCCTCACCTTTTCTTTTCGCCGCTAGACGCTGCGTAGCCTCTCTCTCCTTTTTCTCTCTGGCAGCCACGACCTCTGGGTCCGCCTCTTCGGCCCTCCTAGCGATGGCATCCTTACCAAGAATCGCTGTTCCCACTGGCAAAGGATCTGTAGTCCTCTTGGGCTTCTCTCGGTTAGGGTCAACGACCGGACCTTTGCTCACCACAGTGTCGTCCCATTCCGGGAGTTCAAGGTACTCAGACATATCAACAACTGCAAGAGGAAAAATTATCTAAGAAAATCACAAAGCAACAGTTACAACAAATTCTATAGAGACCGGAAAGATAATTACCATGACCCTCGGTATCCTTTAGAAGAGGCTCGAACCCCGGATTTCTGAAAACTGAGGAAAGGTGGCACATCCACAACAGACTAATGGTCGGCTTCCTTAAGAAAATAAGAGTCTTGCCAAGCTTCTCAGCATCAGCCTCCGAAAATCCGGTAGGAAAAGGGTCGGTAATTTTTGAATCCTTGTGCCTCCATGCCATGGCATAGGGGATTGCCCTCCGGTCAATCAGAAAAAAAAATTATTTCCAGTGTTTAAGACCGGTGAGCACCTCCTTGAAGCATTTATAGGCTTTCCTGCCTGTCCTACTCTCGAAAGAAAACCAGTGCCCCTGCTTACACAGCCGGTAAAACGCCCGGAACAAGGATACCCTAGGTTCAATATTTAAACTATAACACCTAATCTCGAAAAGGGTCACCCGGTTCAAGCCTAAGGGAACTAGCTGAGAAATGTGGACCCTAAAATGCCTGATCACATTCAGTAGAAAAGAAGAAAAGGGAATCCTAACCCCTCCGGTATCCAACTGCTGAGGGTATATGCCTATTTTATCAGCCGGAAGTTGATCCATAGTCATGTCGTCCGGAGGAAGGTGAGGGCGGAGATCGTTGGGAATACCGTATTCTATGATTATGTTGTCTAGTTCGGATTGCGTTAGTTTAGAAGTATAAATATGCATGTCGAATTTCGGAACTACCGTAGGTTGGATAGCTTCGGTTGAGATGGGAGTGCTCTGTTCCTCGGTCCCTTGTTCGGCCATTACTAAAAAGATGCCGAAGGGAAATGTACAAATAATTACAGGGGAGAACGAGACAAACCTTATAAAAACGGAGAAGAAGTCCGGCGAGCAAGAGCAATTCAAAGTACAGGTGAGATGTGTGAAAAAAATAACTGTGGTAAAAAATGAATATATATATATATAGGCGGTGAAAACCCTAACAGGCTGTCGAAGCGTCCCATCAGTCAGTAAAAATGTGACGCGGCTCAATCCCACCCATCCACGTTGATCTCAGAAGACAAAGGGGCGCGGACAAAAGCCCAAACAAATGGTCAGGCCCATCAGAACGACCCAATACCCGGGTGGAAGCATCCTTTTTATAAAACGAAACAATTGCACGTATTGCACTACCGATTTTCACCCGGTGATACAATACTGGGGGGACATGTTGGCGTATGTGTCCGGACCACCTGGTGTCCGGCAAGATCATTGGCCGGACGGCATACCTTACCGTCCGGACGGAAGTCGCTAATGACCGACCATGTCAGCAGGTTTTACGGGATCCTTACCACGTGGCCTACCAAGTAGGGTGGTTGTAGACCTGCAAGCAGGTAGTATAGGTCTGCGTGAATAGTGTCGTAACAGTAGCACATGTACATGTTTGGGGTAGTATAAATACCTCAACACATTTAATGTTTTGCATTAATGTCACACACCCACATTACTCACCACATTAATTACCACATTTATTACATCCTCTTACTCTCACGCCGGAGCTTGGTCCTGGAATACCACCCAGGGTGAGGCTAACGCGTGTTGTCATTGTGCAGGAAGGAATTAGCTTTTTCCTCCGGACAAGTTGATAGAAGTCGAACTTCCAAGTCAAGCCGATTGACAGGAATTTGCTTCAACACCAAGTCAGCCGAAGACGCGTTAATGGCGGCTTATTACCACATCAACATAAATATGGATTGGTTTTTAGGTCACGTTATACGTGTCGGGTTTCCACTTAGGAGAAAAGCTAATAATTACCGCATCAACATAAATACGATTGACAAAGTTTAAAGTTACGTATGTCACACTTTACAAGAATTAAGAAACCACGTTGTTATTAAACAGAAGCAACACAAAAATAGTTACATTGATTTCCAAGTCAAAAAAATATATATATATTTTAATTGAACACACCAAGTAAGTCACGTATTATATCTGAGTCAAAACAAACAAAAATTGTACTGTACGTATTATTATTTATTTGTTAAGAAAGAGATAGAAAATTGGAAAGAGATAAAGAATTTAAGGGTGGGCGGGAGGTATAGAGAGAGAGAGAAATAGAAATGGGTCGAGCTTTCGTGTATGTGATACTTGGTGGCGGAGTTGCTGCTGGTTACGCAGCTCTTGAATTCACCAACAAAGGTGTTTCTCATGGTGAACTCTGCATCATCTCCGAAGAACCCGTAATCAACTAACTACTAGATTACTTCTTTTCATTTCTTATTTAGTTACTACGTATTTATTAGTAGTTAGTTAACAGATTGATTAATCTTGTTCTTTTCATTTCTGATTTATTCATGGATACTACTCTAATTAATCATCGTCATCATTGGTTTATTGTCTTGCACACCAACTGTTTGTTGTTTTGCTTGCGTGTGTTTTAGGGAACTCTCAATCCTTTGACTTATTTGCTTGATTCCTGGAAAATGAAGCTTTTTCGACCAAAATTCAACTCAACTGAATGTAAATTCAACATTAACAATCCTTTTTTTTTTTTTTTTAGAGTGACATCAACATATATTCAGAAATCTAGGTAGCGTTTAGTTGTAGAATTGTTTTCTTGTTTTTCCGTTTCTAGATTCCTTGAGAAGATAGAGGAGTTGAGAATTTTGAAAACCCGTTTAGCTGGAGTTATATTTTTCCTTTTTAACAAGATTACCCTGGATTGCGACGGTGGGAGGCGATGGCGAGGATGGAAGGTGGAGATGTTACCGATGGCGATTAGGTTAGAATGAGATACTTGAACGATAGATTGGGGTTTTCATTTTTCTACTTAAAATTTGGAAAGTGAGAATTTTACTTTTTTTGAAAATTGTTGGAAAAAGGTGTGACTAAACGGGTTTTTAGTTTTTCCATTTTCCTATGAAAATTTTCCTGAAAAAATTGGATGTTTTTCACCAACTAGACACACCCCTAATGTTCTTACAGATAATTTTCGACAAATTAATGATTGCTTTTAGATATGGGTGGTTGACTTTTCTAGCCTTTTAGTTACTTAATTGGGATACAAGTGGTTTTTGTTTTTGACGTGGGGTCTAAAAAAAGGTGAATTGTATGCAGACGGATGAGCTTTTTAGAAGCCGTGAATTTTGGACTGTTGTGTAAATGGAAGTTTTATTAGACTTCTATTTTGTGGATTTATGTTTCAATAATGAGTGCAATTTTGAAACTGTTATAGAGTTGTGGAATAGGCCTAACCCATGTTTAAAACGTTACTGTTTGTTAGTATGTCCTTCACATTGAACGTGAGGTGCTATTTACTATCAGCCTAATATCAGCCAATAGGAATTTTGCATGTACGCTGAATTGTTGCTCACTCCCCATACCTCACTCAGACGGGATTGGGTATTGTTGTTGTACGCCTCGGAGAAAGCACCCGTGATTAATTCATTGGTATTGGTTTTCTTATATGCGGTCCTGTTATGCGCAGGTGGCTCCTTATGAGAGACCTGCACTCAGCAAAGGCTTTCTACTTCCAGAAGGTATCAACTTGCTAAAACATACTAATGATTTCTTTGAAGTTTTAGTCTTTTATTTTGGATTTTATATACCAAATTAGGACTAACTATGATAAGATACAGTTAAAATTAAAGTATAGATGTCACGATGCATTATATCTCTGAGTACCGTGTTTGTTGTAGCCTTAGTTTTTTATGAAGTTTAAAATCAAACCATAGCATACTTCCGGTGCTATTCAATTGAAAGTTTCATCAGTTTGATCTTTCTGACTTTGTCGTGTTTTGTAATTGTTGTACACAGCACCTGCACGCCTTCCTGCATTTCACACTTGTGTTGGTGCCAATGAAGAGAGGTTAACACCGAAGTGGTACAAAGAACATGGTAAATCAAGAATCATTGACTATGAATGATTGAGCAAATAAAGAACTGTTTTAACGCTGTAAAAGTTCTTATGTTATCTGTGTTTTTTGTATATTTGTCTCCATCATTAATAATTGGAAGTCAATTCATGTGCACTTAACTATGATGGGCTAATGTTTGGTATTCCATAGGAATTGAACTCATTTTGGGTACTCGGGTAAAGTCTGCTGATGTGAGACGTAAGACACTATTGACTGCAGCAGGAGAAACCATCAGCTACAAATATCTTATCATCGCAACAGGTGCTCGGGTACTGAAACTCGTTCTCAAACAATATGATCCTTGTTTATTTTATTTGGAACCATATATTTTGAATGATTTGTATGACTGTTTTGTATCAGGCTTTAAGGCTTGAAGAGTTTGGTGTCAGTGGATCCGATGCTCCTAATGTATGTTATCTACGTGATTTAGCTGATGCAACGAGGCTTGTGGACGTGATCCAAACCTCTATTGGTGGAAATGCAGTGGTTATTGGTGGTGGTTACATTGGAATGGAGTGTGCTGCTTCTTTGGTGATAAATAAGATCAATGTTTCAATGGTTTTCCCTGAGCCACATTGCAGTAAGCACTTCGATTATCAATACCTAACAATCTTTTCGCTATTCCTTCTATCCATCTTCTCTTATCGGAAGTAATTTCCATCTTTTCTGTAGTGGGCCGTTTATTCACCCCCAAAATTGCAAATTATTATGAAGAATTTTACAAAACAAAGGGGGTTAATTTTGTCAAAGGCACAGTTCTGTCATCATTTGTTTTTGATCCGGAGGGGAAGGTAAATCTCAACCTTATTCAGCTAAGTTTGCTGGGAGTTGTGTTGGTATACGTTTTGATCATCTTAAAACTGTTTATATGCAGGTTACTGGAGTTAATCTTAAGGATGGAACCTACCTCCCTGCTGACTTGGTAGTTGTAGGAATTGGAATCCGTCCAAACACGAGTCTGTTTGAAGGTCAACTCACTTTAGAGAAAGGAGGGATCAAAGTCAATAGCCAGTTGCAAACAAGCAATAGCTCAGTCTACGCAGTTGGAGACGTTGCATCATTTCCAGTCAAGATTTTTGGTGAAACTCGAAGACTTGAACATGTCGATGCTGCCAGGAAATCAGCTCGACATGCCGTTGCTGCAATAATGGAACCAGATAAAACAACAGATTTTGATTACTTACCATTCTTCTACTCTAGGGTCTTTTCATTGTCGTGGCAGTTTTATGGAGACAACTTGGGGGAAGCCGTTTATTTTGGTGATTTTTCAGGAACTAGATTTGGTGCTTATTGGGTGCACAAGGGTCAACTAGTTGGGTCATTTCTTGAAGGCGGAAGTAAAGAAGAGTACGAAGCTATAGCCAAGGTGACGAGGCTTAAACCAGTGATTGAGGATTTGAGTGAGCTTGAGCGACAAGGTTTGGACTTTGTGGTGGCATTGAGCCAGCAACAACCGGTACTGCCTCCTACGGAAGTTGGTGCTTCGACTTCGGTCCTTGTTTTAGAGAAACCAATGTACCCTTGGCATGCGGCTGCTGGGGTGGTGGTGGCTGCATCAATTGCTGCATTTGCTTATTGGTATGGAAGAAGACGCCGTAGATGGTGAGCGTTAAGGGTGGGGGATTTATTTCCATTCATTCCACTATTTGATACCTATACCGTTGTTGTGCAATTTGATTAGTAGGTTTGATGAACACAAATACCTATGTAACAAGACTTTATAAACTACATAACATAATCAATCTTCTATTTTATGTATCATACGTTCAAGGAAAACATGTTCTTTATGTAGATCGATAGTGTTGATACCTGTCGGGTCTTTTTAGTTGGGAGGTTCATCCAATGCATCAATTCTTTATGAATTATGAACTACACCAGTTTTCTTCCCCTAAAAGAAAGAGTGTAACTGTAATACTTTTACATATATGTTCTTGGCAGGGATCCAACCTATGCTTCCTGTCACACGATCGAACCTACACCAACACTTAACAAACCGGCATGGAAGTTTTTTGTAGCAAGCTAGAAATCATGTTTTTGTGGTCCTTGAACCAGAGGAACATCAATATACACATACATGAAACCATGGATCCCGAAACATGACCAACTCTAGTTGGCATGATATCGCTTATAATCTGTTTGGTATAAATTCCACACGACCACACATAAATTTACAAATACACATAAGCACATAATCTTGCCGGAGGGTTTTCTAGAAAAAGGTATTTTTACCCTCGAGTAGAGGTGTGAGTCGTGTGACAGTCTATATCAAACCTCCCTAATACCTTGTTTCAGCGGAATTGGGTATCTTGCTGTTGTCATAACTGGTTTCGTATAATTTTTTTTAACCCAAAATTGGCTCTTCACACTTTCACAGTATTTAATACTGGGCTGTAATGTGATTCAATTATTCATTTGCTTATTCTGATAGGTTATTGTCAGTTTGTCACCTTACCTTTCTTTTACTCGAAATCATTTCAACTAAGCTTTTCCCTAAATATGTCAAATGTTTATACAACTGTCTCATATAGCAAGTTGACTAGTCTCTTAGTAGATGTATTGTTACAGGTGTTAAAGCGTATACCAATGATAGAACGCTTTATATATTATAGCTAGAAATACCTAACAAGTTGGGCATTTGGTCTAGTGGTATGATTCTCGCTTTGGGTGCGAGAGGTCCCGAGTTCGATTCTCGGAATGCCCCTTCTTTTTTATTATTATTATTTTTTTATATTTTTGACCTCATGTTTCCTTCGTAATTTATTGATTTCCACTCTGATTCTTTGAGGCATGTGGGATGAACTAATGTATGATGGTTGGTTAGCTTTTTTTTTTTTTTTTTTTTTTTTTTTTTTTTTTTTTTTTTTTTTCATGATTTCTGATATTTTGACCGACTAATTTACGTGGTTTGAACCCACGTCACACATACTCAAATCAAGTAAAGCCCTCTCTTTCAAGAGGTTAGTTGGTTAGCTATGTTTGGATGTGTTGAACCATAGGTGTTTGAAGGTTGTTCGATGTAGGTATTTTATAATTACTCTTCATCAAATGACGAGTTTTTAACAATAATTTGTATTTCTTAGAGAAAATGGCTCAAACTGCATTAATTATGTCTAAATAGTTGAAACTTGTCCAAAATAATCAAACATGTTTTGAGTTTTAAATGCTCTTTTCCTTTTTCGATAAAAAATAGAGATATTTATGAATAGATTTTAAACGATTTCATCGTCTCAATCATCAATTGTGCTAAATTATGGTCGTTTGTTAGACTTGCAAGTAGTTTGAATTTGAAGTGTAGAAACAAAGATGTTTTTAACCAAGTTAAATGATAACTCCATAAGTAACCAACCACATGTTTCATCTTAATGAGAAGGTCTACAAAAACCTTTAAAAGTCTCACTGAATACACACGGGTATCAGCGTATCACACAAGTGTGCATAAGCAGTGTTTCCTTTTTCTAAAAAATATAAGGTTATACTTGTCAAATCACCAGTATGATGGGTATAAAAATATCATCCTAATGTCACAAGAGTTGTCCGGTCCAAATTACCTGAGTATATATTTTGAGAATGTTCAGAAAAATGTTTGAAAATAATCAGAGAATATCTTTAAACCGTGTACATCTAACTTAAAGATGCAACCACCAACATAAGTAACCTAATAGACCAAAGGACTTTGGCTTACTTAGTTATCAACTTCGAAAAACCCATGGCCAATTAAAGAGATTTTGTTAATAAAATGTCATGAGTTTGAGTCTTGGCTTGTGCTCACTGTTGGGTTTTAGGTTTGAGGATCATGAATTATTCTAAGTATTGGAACCACAGACAGAGTTAATGAAACCACTTATAGAAGAATGAATCCACTGTTGAAGTTAAACCGCGGCTAGTAGTAAAATAGAACCACTGATAATGTATTGTAAACACTGCTAGTTTTGTATAGTCGGTTTAATATTTTGTATTAGATAAATATGGAAAAGATATTTATCTTGTAGGTTACGTATTGTATTATGTAAAGGACTCCTTAGCCTATAAAAGGAGGTCCTAGGTTAGATTAGATATACGTGAGTTTTATATCTAAGGTCGATACACTTCAAGGTTGTAAAACCCTAATACTGGTTAGAGTATTCGTTATTAATATAATTGAGGTGTTTAAAAGTTATTATTAATGTTCTTCTTCTTAAGGTTGAATATTAAATTCCGCGTAATATTTAACAAGTTGTTATCAAGTCAGTTTCTATAAGGATCGTTTGCTCAACTGGGATCAACAAGTGGTATCAGAGCTTGTGATCTAGAAACTGAAACCAAGAAGAAGTTTGTTTAAGCTAAATTCAAGCAAGTTAAGATGTCTGACGAAACTCACATGGTTACTGCATCTAAGGTGCCCATGCTCAAGCAAGGTGAGTATCAGGTATGGAGAATGCGAATGAGGCAATACATTCGTATGATTGATTACACCATCTGGGATGTTGTTGAGAAAGGTGATACTCTTCCCAAGAAGGGTGATGATGGTAATGAGATAGCCATTGTTAGTGAGGTTGACAAGGCTAGAAGGAAGCTGGAGATTAAAGCTCATAGTATTCTCTCCATGGGAATACCTAATGAGTATGCTTTGGACTTTGAACAATATGAGACTGTTAAAGAGTTAATGGATGCTATTGAAACAAGGTTTGCTGGTAATGAAGCTACCAAGAAATCCAGGAAAAACATGCTCAGGCATCAGCTTGAAAACTTCACTGCTCTCAGTGGAGAAAAACTTGATGGCACTTATAACAGACTGCAGAAACTGATCAGCCAACTGAAATTGGTGGACTACAAAGTTGCACAAGAAGATATAAATCTTAAGTTCATCAGAAGTTTATCACCAGAATGGGTTGTGCATACTGTTGTGTGGAGGAACAAAGAAGATTTTGAAAAGATGACTTTGGACAATCTCTACAACAACCTGAAAGTTTATGAGTCTGAAAATAACATAGTTGGCTCACCATCATCACCACAAAACATTGCTTTTGTATCAACAGGGCACAGGAATTCTCAGGATGTTTCCACTGCTGCTTATGAAGTATCCACTACTATTGCTAATAATACCACTGTTAGTGATAATGTTAGTGATGGTGCTATCTGTGCATTCCTAGCTGATCTTACAACCAGTGTTACTGTACTAAATCAGGATCTGGATCAAATTGATCCTGATGATCTTGATGAAATCAATCTTCAGTGGCAAATGGCAATGTTAACACTACAAGCTAGGAAGTTCTTGAGGAGGACTGGTAGACAGGTCAAAGAAGAGCTGGATTTGACAAAAGCAAGATGGAGTGCTTCAACTGCAAGAAGAAGGGTCATTTTGCTAGAGAATGTAGAGCTCCCAAAAGGATGGTTAAAGGCATCAAGAAGACTTCTGAAGAGCCTGTTTCTTCTTCAGCATTGGTTGCTCAAGATGGTATTGGTGATTATGATTGGAGTGATCAGATTGAAGAAGGTCCCAATGCAGCTTTTCTTGCTAGTGAAGCTTCAAAAGAGCACAACTTTGCTCTTATGGCCTATGCTTCATCTTCTGGTTCAGATTCTGAGGTATCTAATGATTCTAAAAATTCTTCTTGTTCTTTTAAATCATGTCAAGATAACTTAGAATCTCTTAAAGCTAATAATGAGAGTTTGAGAAGAGAGGTAGAAAGACTTTCACTAGATAACTTAGGTTATAAAGTAGGTCTAGAGAGTGTTGAAGAAAAACTTAAATTCTGTATTAAATGTGAGTTTGAGTATGTAGATAAGATTAACATACTAGGTGGTGAAATTGATCTTAAGGATAGGGAAATTAAAATGCTTAAACAGAAACTAGAAGAAGCAGTGAGTGTAAAACAAGAGGCCCTTGAGGAAAAAGAAAAACACATAGCTAGGGTTGCTAAAACACAATTTGCTTCTGATTTGGTCAACAAATCCATAGGGTGTCAGCTTATGAAAAAGGGTTCTGGAATAGGTTACAATGACATGCCACCACCACCTCTTATGAGTCATGCACCACCTACAAAAGAACTGTCATTTAGTAGTGAATTCAGTTTTAACAAACCTGTAGAAGTGATTAGTAAGACTGAAACAACTAAGATAGTTTCTGATAAGTCATCTGATGCTCCTACTATTGATGATTGGGAATCAGATTCTAAGGAAGTTAGATCTGAATCAACACAGCCTGAGAAGATAGAAAAAATTAAGAAAGTTGATTCTAAACAAGCCAACCTTATTCCTAGATTTGGAGCACCAATTTCTAGAAAAGTGGTAGACTACAATGAGATACCTAGGGACAGATGAAAAGATACATACCTAGGGGCAATCAGCGAAACTTCAATGGCCTAATTTCAAACAGATTAGGAGATGAGTTTCAATGTGTTAAAAAGGCTTGTTTTAAATGTGGTAGTTTTGAGCACTTACAAAGAAACTGTTATAAAAATCAACCACAAGTTTGGAATCATTGGAGGAGGGTAAATCATCAAAACTTTTCAAAGTATACAACCCCTCATCCTAACAAAAACATGGTTTCCAGAGTAGTGTTAATGAGGAATGGTAAAACAAAATCTATAATCATTGCTGCACCCAAATGGGTTCCAACCACTGCTAAGCAAAGTGTAACCACTGCTACGCAAAATCTTTCCACTGCTAAGCAGAATATCACCTCTGATTCAAAAGAAGTTTTAAAAATTCCAAAGGTGATAACTGACACAGTGGTTGGAAACCATTTTTATGATGTTAAGGCCTCAGCTAGCTGGCAATGGAAGCCTAAGACCAAGGTTTTACAACATGCCAGTTGTGCATCAATGGACCTAAAGAAGTTTGATTATGTTGATGCACAGGGCAGACCCAAGTCAGTATTGGCTTGGGTCCACAAAAGGAACTAACTTGGTTAAACTCATGTGCATGGCAATTTACAAGATGAGCTAAAAGACAAAGGAATTTTTGACAGTGGTTGCTCTGGGCACATGACTTGGGATGGGAGAAACCTGGAGGATTTTGAAGCTTATGATGGAGGATATGTAGTGTTTGGCAATGATCCAAAAGGAGGAAAGATACTTGGCAGAGGCACAATCAAAACAGGGAAATTAGACTTTGAAAAAGTCTATCTGGTACAGGGACTTAAGTACAATTTATTCAGTGTTTCTAAAATGTGTGATAAGAAAAACTGGTACTTTTTGGGGAAACTGAGTGTGTGGTGTTGTCTCAAGATTTCAAAATGCCTAATGAAAAGTATATACAGCTTAGGGTTCCTAGAAAGGAAAACATATATTGTTTTGATCTTAAAGACGTAATTCTTAATAGGTCCTTAACCTGTTTGTTTGCTAAGGCATCAGTAGATGAGTCTAAATTATGGCATAGAAGGCTAGGTCACCTTAATTTCAAAACAATCAATAAACTGGTAAAGGGCAACTTAGTGAGAGGGTTACCTTATAAGGTTTTTGAGTGTAAAGAACTTTGTGTGGCATGTCAGAAAGGAAAACAACATAGAGCCCCTTGTAAGACCAAAACTGTGAACACCATTACACAACCACTGTTTATGCTTCATATGGACTTATTTGGACCTACATTTGTTAAAAGTTTGAACCATAAGCAGTATTGCCTAGTGATTACTGATGATTATAGTAGATTTTATTGGGTATACTTTTTAGCTGCTAAGAGTGAGACTAGTGAAATCCTCAAGAGTTTCATTACTAAGATAGAAAATCTAGTAAACCATAAGGTCAAGGTAATCAGATGTGATAATGGAACTGAGTTTAAGAATGAAGTGATGAATCAGTTCTGTGTAGCTAAGGGTATAGAAAGACAATTTAGTGTTGCTAGAACACCACAACAGAATGGTGTTGCTGAAAGGAAAAATAGGACACTAATTGAGGCTGCTAGGACAATGTTGTCAGAATCTAAGCTACCAATTACCTTTTGGGCTGAAGCTGTAGGCACTGCATGTTATGTGCATAATAGAAGTAAGGTAGTGAAGCCTCATAACAAGACCCCCTATAAGCTGTTACATGATAGGAAGCCAATGATTGCATTCCTAAAACCTTTTGGGTGTCCTGTTTCTATCTTGAATACCATAGACTACCTAGGCAAGTTTAAAAAAAAAGCAGATGATGGATACTTTTTAGGCTATTCTTCCAATAGCAAGGCCTTTAGAGTATACAATAGGAGGACCAGGATTGTAGAAGAAAACTTACATGTTAAATTTAGTGAAGAGACTCCTAGTGTTGAGACCAAAGGACCAGAATGGCTGTTTAACATTGATATGCTAACCAAATCTATGAATTATGAGCCTATCATTGTAGGAACTTCCACTAATGTTGATGCAGGTACACCAAAAGATTCTGATTCAAAAACAATTTCTAAGGAAGCTGATTCTCCAAAGGAGTTCTATTTGGTTGAAAAGTGGAAATCTGGTTCTATCTCTCCTATCATTGATAAGCAAGGTCCCACTGATGATGATGTCTTGAATACTGGAAGCAAAGTTGATCATCATCAAGATAAGGATGAGTTGTTGAAAGATAACTTAGTGTCGGTAGAAGAAATTGAAAGGAAGAAAAGGCATTCTGAAAGCACTGCTAAGCCAAATAAAAGCACGACTAAGTATAATGAAAGCACTGCTAAGCCAACTTCTACCACTGCCAGTACAAGTGAAACCCCGGCTACAAGTAC
Source organism: Chrysanthemum seticuspe (assembly GCA_019973895.1). Lineage (NCBI taxonomy): Eukaryota > Viridiplantae > Streptophyta > Magnoliopsida > Asterales > Asteraceae > Chrysanthemum > Chrysanthemum seticuspe. The sequence goes on from BPTQ01000002.1 coordinate 204,521,385, forward strand.
TGATGATAGTACTTACTTTAGACCAACTGCAAAGCCATCATTTGGTGCAGAGGAGTATCAACATGATCCTAACATGCCTGCTTTGGAAGAGATTGATACTCCTACTGATGATGAAGACATGGATGATTTCTTCAATGCTGATTTACTAATTTGGAAATTGTCATCCATGAAAGTCCAATTACTACCACACGAATTCATAAGATTTATCCCAAGGATCAAATACTTGGAAATTTGAATACACCAGTTCAAACAAGAAGCAAGGTTCAGAACACTAAAACCTTTCCTGAACAAGGTTTCTTTGCAAGGTCACTTCACAAAAGAAATAGTCATAAAGATCTGCAAAATTGCATGTTTTCTTGTTTTCTGTCTCAAAAGGAGCCCAAGAGAGTTGAAGAAGCTTTGTCAGAAGAAGGATGGGTTGAATCAATGCAAGAGGAGCTTCTACAGTTTAAGTTTCAAGAGGTTTGGACATTGGTTGACCTTCCAAATGGAAAAAAGGCAATTGAGACTAAATGGGTGTTCAGAAATAAGAGGGATGAAAGAGGAACAGTGGTAAGGAACAAATCAAGGTTGGTTGCTCAAGGATACACACAAACTGAAGGTTTGGATTATGATGAAGTGTTTGCCCCTGTTGCCAGAATAGAAGCTATAAGATTGTTTTTGGCATATGCTTCATACAAGAACTTTGTTGTGTATAAGATGGATGTTAAAAGTGCCTTTTTGTATGGTACTATTGAAGAGGAGGTTTATGTTTGTCAGCCTCCTGGTTTTGAAGATCCTCATAATCCTGATAAGGTCTTCAAGGTGAAAAAGGCTATATATGTATGGTTTGCATCAAGCTCTAAGGGCATGGTATGAGTGCCTATCTACTTATTTGATGGACAATGGCTTCAAAAGAGGGTTGATTGATAAGACTTCGTTCATTAGGAAGCTCAAGGATGATATTTTACTGGTTCAGGTTTATGTAGATGGCATCATCTTTGGCTCAACAAATAAGGAGCTGTGCAAGGATTTTGAGAAACTTATGCATGATAAGTTTCAGATGAGCTCTATGGGAGAACTCACTTTCTTTTTGGGGCTACAGGTTCAACAAAGGACTAATGGTATTTTCATTAGTCAAGACAAGTATGTAGCAGATATTTTGAAGAAGTTTGGGTTTCATGATGTGAAGAGTGCTAGTTCACCTATGGAGACTCAAAAACCACTGCTACCAGATGATGGAAGCCCCAAAGTTGATTTGAAGTTGTATAGGTCCATGATTGGATCTTTGATGTATCTCACTGCATCTAGGCCAGATATAATGTTTTCAGTATGTGTGTGTGCAAGATTCCAAGTCACACCCAATACATCACACATGAATGTTGTTAAGAGAATTTTTAGATACCTTAAAGGCCATCCTAAATTGGGCCTTTGGTATTCTAAGGATTCACCTTTTGACTTGGTGGCCTATACAGATAGTGATTATGCTGGTGCTAGTTTGGATAGGAAATCTACAACTGGAGGATGTCAGTTTTTGGGAAGCAGACTAATTTTATGGTAGTGTAAAAAGCAAACAATAGTGGCAAATTCTACAGCTGAAGCTGAATATGTGGCTGCTGCTAGTTGTTGTGGTCAAGTTCTTTGGATTCAGAATCAATTGCTGGATTTTGGGTACAATTTTATGCATACTAAGATTTTCATTGATAATAACAGTACAATTTGCATCATTAAAAATCATGTTTTACATTCTAGAACTAAACATATTGAGATAAGGCATCATTTTATTAAAGACTGTAATGAGAAAAGGTTGTAAAACCCTAATATTGGTTAGAGTATTCGTTATTAATATAATTGAGGTGTTTAAAATTTATTATTATTGTTCTTCTTCTTAAGGTTGAATATTAAATTTCGTGTAATATTTAACAAGTTGTTATCAAGTCTGTTTCTATAAGGATCGTTTGCTCAACTGGGATCAACAAGTGGTATCAGAGCTTGTGATCTAGAAACTGAAACTAAGACATGGTTCTATTATTCTTATATTATAAACTGCATTCATACATGCAGTGGTTACAACCATGGCTACAAACAAACAGGAGAATACAAACAAACAGGAGAGTACATCACAACAAGCTTACAACAACCAACACAGGACACAAACTTCACAACTAACCCCCTGATAAGGTTTTAAAAGGTACCATTTTGAGGGGTCGTTTAAGCCCTTATTTGATCACTTTTGTATCCGTTATTGCTTAATATCGTTCCTTTTCACTTTTTAGGTCTCTTGAAGGCAAAATGCTGGAATGGCACTTATTTGGATGAAAAGGCGCGAATATACGAAGAAAATGGCCAAAGTCAGAATCGAGACACTCAAAGCTGCTGAAAACAGAAGGCGACGGCGTCACTGCTTAACTGCGACGCCGTCGGAGGAATTTGTGACGACTCAGAAGAGAAAATGCTAGTTCTGAAGGACGGCGTCGGGCTTTAAAAGAGTAGGCCGTCGCAACTCAGACGGCCTAGATGCGACCCAGACGACGTCAGAAGCTGAAGAGGACGGCGTCACAGACATAAGGTGACGCCGTCGCAAGGTTAACGTGGCCAAGACGAAACCCTAATGACGGCGACACGACGGCGTCACAAAACATAAGGTGACGCCGTCGCATATGTAATATTATATATAGAATCCGAATTTTTCAGTTTTAGGAGAGTCTTTTTGGAGTGAAAACCTAAAACCGAACCAAGGGTGTCTTGTACAGTATTTTAGGGTTCCAAACCCTATCTTACATCAAGATAAGTATTTACTTCATCAATTCAATTATGTCTTTGATTATTTGTGTGTATGCTTGCATGTTCTCCATTTCCGGCTAATTTATTTGTGTGTTTGCTTTGGGAGTATGAAACTTAATTATTGAATATTGATTGGTTGTTTCTTATCTTAGTTGATTAATGATCTAGTAATGCGATAGGTCATTCGTTGTGTACTTAATGCTTGATTCATCTTTGTGAACCTTAGAATATAATTACCTGAGTAGTTGTAAGCTAAACCATCCAAAGAGTGCCTTAGAGTAAGAGTTTATTATCCCTAGTGGGTTTTGTAGACGAGACCCTTTGGTAAGTTCAAAGAGTTAGGGAGAAACGCATACCCTACAACTTTAGACACACAACGCAACTAAGAATAAGGACGTGACAACTCAACCATCAATATGAGATAATTAAGGAGTAGTAAAACCTAAGTAAACACATCTTTAAACTATCATACGAGCACACATTAATTAGACATAGACTACCACCACCTTAGTTTAGATAATTAGATAATAGTAGAGTAATCGGTAGAAATACCAACCCCCCAAATCCAATACCCGAGATTCGTACTTTTCAATTTCCTAAAAAACATAAAAAAGATAAAAAATAATCTTCCTCAACCTTAACCTTAGCGTAGTAACTTCTCACTAGCATTCCTATTCCCCTAGAGAACGATATCAATACCCGTGGCTTACCCTAATACTACACTACAACGATTAGGTTCACTGCCTAGAGTGTTGAAAAACTTGCTCGACGAAAAGGAAGTTCCTTTGACCCCGAACGCGCTGCGTAAGCGTATCAAGTTTTTGGCGCCGCTGCCGGGGAATAGAATAGCTAGTTACTAGTCCACCTCGTTTAGGTTCTTTGCTTGATTCCTATCAAGTAAATTTTTTTTCTTATTTTTAGCTTCCTCTTAGTCTATCCCCCTTCTTCGTGACCTTTGTTCGTAACACCCATCACTTTTCATCATGGAAGGTGATAACCAACCACCACTCATCAACCCACCACCAAATGACCCGCCAAGAGCCCGTACTCTTGGTGAATACTCAAGACCAAGCCACCTAGGCTATAGGAACACCATTGAGCTTCCCAACCAAGCCCAAACTATGGCCCTGCGATCCGACACCATCTGGTTGGTGCAAAACGGATGTGCATTCTATGGACTTCGTTCCGAAGATCCAAATCAGCATCTGAGGGATTTCCTCAAAATTGTCGATTCCATCGACCTTGATGCTACTACTCGGGAGACCACGCGCCTGCGTCTCTTCCAATTCTCTCTACGGGACCAAGCTAGTAATTGGCTTGAGCGACTTCCCGACGGCTCTATCTCAAGTTGGGATGATCTTACCTCTCGCTTCCTTGCTCAATTTTTCCCACCGGGGAGAACCACTAAGCTTAGGAATGACATCTTGATGTTCCAACAACGTCAAGGTGAATCTCTCTACGAAGCATGGACCCGATTCAAGGACTTACTTCATAAAGTCCCTCATCACGGCATTGATCTTTGGCTCCTAGTCCAAATTTTCTATGATCATGTCAGTCTCTCCCTCCAACAAACCATTGATTATGCCTCCAGTGGAAGGCTAAGTAACCTCGATGTTGAGGCATGCTGGGAGGTTATTGAGGACCTAGCTCAATATGAAGAGGAAGGTTGGGAAACTCCAGTTGTTCAAGAGAACGGGTCAACTTCCCGAGCACAAGCAATTATGAGTATGGAGGCCCAAGTGAAGGCATTAATGGGAGTAACCACGCGTGCTGATGAACATGTGAATGCGGTCAAGGAATTTTTGATCCCAAGAAAATCCCGGCAGGATGAATTCGAGGACATTATGTTGACATTTGTCTACAAGCAAGAAGAGGAAATAAAACGCCTCGAAGCTCAAATGCGAACAACTCATGACACTTTCTTGGGCCTAGCTAACAACTTCATGTTGAGCATCCGTGGTGAAATCGCAAAAAACAATATACCTAAAAAGCTAGAAAAGGTGTATGCGATACCAGGACATATCGGGGTGACTCCCGAACCTTCTCCCTTAGTAAACCTCGTCAAGTAATCATATTCTTGCTTGAACCCATGTCTCAACGTTTCCCACTTGCTCCCTAGAAACACATTCATTGGAATGGTGCACGTATCACTTCCCGATTTTCCCAATGCGAGGAAAAGTTCTTTCGGTTTTAAACCTGGAAAAAAAGAACCTCACCCTCAAGACTTCGGAACTTCTGAGATCATGATTGAAAGACAATTTGACATATGCATTGCTTATCATAGTGGATATTACTGGTGGAATAACCAAATTGATTTTAAAATAAAAACCAAGTTCCTTGTCAAAAATAGTAACCAGATTTTTGATCCGGGCGGATTGACAGAACTATTTTCTTTTACGAAAATTTGGGCGTGACGCCGTCGCATATAATTTGTGACGCCGTCGCTTAACCAGATCAGACGAATAAATACCTCACCATCCCTTTCATTCCTTACCCTACACAATTTTTATCCGCCCCACACCACACACCCACGTTTTCCCCACCTCTAATTCATCATTTTACCACGTCAATCTCCACAAGGTAAGTAATCCACATTGATCTTTGTCTATTCAATTGTCCTAATTCATGCTCAATTTTGTTTTTCCCTCTTTTTCGATCCGAAAACCCCAACTAATTTGATCTATGCTAAGTGCCGCTTATGAATCTTGTTAACTTGGCTAAAGATTAGGCGAATAATAGTGTTATCATGTGGGGGTTAACCTTGCGAGAAGCCTTGACGGCTTAGGAATCAAAACCACCTAGCCATTACACCATTTTCACCGCAACATGGGTGGTTGGGTTAAGGGCTGTGGTTAAAAACCTGGGTTTTTCCCTCGCAAAGGTCGGATTTGAATTCTGGTTGGGGTGACGGCGTCAGGTCTGTGATGTGACGCCGTCGTAATCGTCTGACGTCGTCCTCATATGTTTGATTTTCTGTTTCAAATGAGCAGAAGAACGAAGAGAACTAGGGGATAGCCTTCTAGTGCCCAGGAAAATATCGCTGACACAATTGCTGAGTGGGGAGTGTTTGTCGAGGAAGATTGCCAAGCTCGTTACAATGATTTGCTTCATCAAACTATTGACTCAAGGGCTGTTGTGGACTGGGGGTTTCTTGAGGAACATGATCTGGCTAGAGAGTTCTCAAATAGTTTTAGGAGGGAAAAGTTCACTGATCCCCAATGGGAAAGGATGTTTAGGATGCGTGAACCCGTATATGGCGAGTTGGTGCGTGAATTTCACGCATCTTACACGTTGGATATTAATTCATGTCGTGATAACATTGAGTTTCAGGGGGTCCGATTTAGGTTAGGGGGAGATTGGAGGGCTATGTCGGTACTTGAGTTTGGATGGAGGTTGGGGTTATATATTGCTGGGAATGCTGAGAGCGATGTTTTTAGGGCTAGCTTGGCAGCCGGACTTACCCATAAGGATGACATGTTGGGTATTCAATTCTGGAACACAATAGCTAACGGGGAGTACATTACGGGGAGTACTCTCGCATCTCAGATCCGGGATCCACGGATTAGGCTAGTGCACCGTTGTCTCACATTCTCTATCACAGGGCGCCGGAACACTAGTCATCGTGTCACTTTACCAGATCTATTCTATCTCTACTGCATGTTGGCCGAGGGTGTGCACTGTAACATCCCATTCTGGCTAGCCGACTACTTGAGGACTGCCAGTGGGATGAGGTTTGAGGATAAGGTGTATGGGGATATGTTTATCACCCGGTTGGCACGGTCTTTTGGCATTTTGGCAGGGGAGGTACCCGCATACCTTAATGAGGTGTCACCAAGGGTCGTCAAAGCCAAGTCCTTAAAAGCTATGGAGGTCATCATGGATTATAGTAGGGGCTTTGCTTGGTTCCGTGCTCAGCCCGCCAATCAAGGTGGTGATGACGATGATGATGAGGAGCCACAAATACCAGCACACCAACAGGGGGTGAAGCAGGAAGCTCCACTGACGCCTACAGGCACATGTCTAGTGAAGATTGGCAGGCCTACTAGGGAGCATGGATGGGACGCATGGATACATGGATGGCACAGCAAGACCAAAGGGCTAGCTGGACCTATGACCATACGGTCAGGCAGATGCAGCATCTGTCTATGCGTGATCAGCTTGATCCACATCTCCAGATTGATCCTTTCCCAGGGCGAGAGGAGGATTATCCACCCTACGGGTATTTAGGCCATCTTCCCCCTGGTTATGACTATCGTTATGGACCCCCTCCCCAGTGACTCATGTAGTTTGTATGGATTGTTTATGAAACAATTTTTGTTTGGGCATGTAATAATCCAGGACATCTTAACTTTGTGGTGAACTTTGAACTATGTAGTGTTTATGTATATTTGAATGTGGTGTGATTTGTCTAGCTTGTGTGATTGGATTGTCCTTGTTAGTCTCATATATTTTTTTTATTAATTGTTTATCCTCATGTTTAAATTTGTAAAAATGTTTTATTTTGTTTTTAACCTCGTCTTAATCGCATATAAATGTATTTTACATAAGGGATAAGTGTAGGGAGGATTACACACGTTTTCAAAAGAAACGTAAACATGAGAATAACAATTAACTAAAAGATATATATGTTTGTTTGTTCGAGTCAAATGCTTGTATCGAGTCATAATGGATGTTTTTGCAGAAATTTTTCCAGATTCTAAAGATGTAAATTTTCCAGAATTTTTTTCAGAAAATCGCAGAACAGTTTTTGTCAGGATAACCTGACGGCGTCAGGATTGCAACCTGACGGCGTCAGGAAGGAGTAAAAACATCAGATCACTTTTTCTCGTTTTCTGAGCTACTTATAAATTTTTGGAATTTTTCAGGTCTTAATTTTCTTAGAAATTCTGTAAACATCCATTCCACAAGCATTATATCCTAGTTTAAATCGAGTCTTATATATTTTATTACCGCCGATTTTACGCGAAGGTTTCGTTTGTTTTGTTCAAGTGTGCAGGTTTAGTTTGTCAAGAAGAAGTTACACAAGATTGGAAGGAGCTTTTCACGCAATAATTCTTCTTGGAAAGGATTTAACCACCACTTTACACGGATCCTACCGAGCTAATCATGGGAGTATTAGTTTCTTTCGTTTTTGATTACCTTCTTTTATCATAACTTTGATACTTTCGGGGAACATTGGGGACAATGTTCAGTTTAAGTGTAGGGAGGGAAAATAAAACGGGAACTTTGAAACTATGCTTATCCTTGATTATTTGCTTTGTCCAATTGTGATTGTGTAATTCCCGCTAGGAGTGTAAAACCCACCTTAAACCCACCATTTCCCAAAAACACGATTAGTACGTTGAAGGATAGGCACTCTGCGAAAACAATTCTGATTACCGGGTGAGGATATACAGTACTTTTTAAAATTTAAACCACGGTTTTAATGGGATTGGCTGTAAAAGAGTACCAAATAATGTGTTAGTGTTAACCTGTTTCGTTTATTAGTTCCTATTCGTATCAAAGTTTCAAGGGCAAAATAAAAGGGAGGGATGTGAATTTGACTTGTAACAGGGGTTACAAGGGGCTTTCATAGTTTCAATACTATTTTCTTCCATTAGTTTTTGCTTTCTTTGATTATGAGGGTACTAATCGAGCCATCCTAGGCACA